>VCCN01000420.1:17437657-17449607 GCA_006491835.1 Architeuthis dux | reverse complement strand
AGAGAGAGAGAGAATTAAATAGCAAGTTAAAGTATTATATGGCGTCTCTTTATTATTATTACTAGTTAATACTGGATCGGATCGATGAGGATCGAACCCACTAACAACAGCCAGCAAGATTAGCTTCTGATCATTGCTTACGACGTGCGTCCCGGTCTGTTTTTTTTCCATATCATTTATTAACAGCAGTTTTGTATCAGACCATCAATAGTGGTAGATCCAATGAGAATCGAACCCACTAACAACGACCAGCAGGTTTAGTTTGCGATTTAAAACTTGCTATACGACGTGTGCCCTGATTTATTTTCCCCATATGATTTGTTAACAGCATATGCGTCCTGATGTATTTTTACTTTACAATTTTATCCTTGAGTGGAAGAGTCACGTGTTACGGACAGCGAACCAAGAAAATCACACACATTATTAGAGTAGATAAATCGTCACGTGATTAATTGCTTATCCCTATGGACAGGAATGTATTATTGAGTAAAACATAGATGCTACAATACTCTTAGTTTGACATAAGGCCATCATCAGAAAGCACCGAGTGAGAATTAAACTAGCTACATTGGCGAATTGTCTACACGCGCTATTCTATTAGAATAGTGGGACCACATGTAGAAGGGGGACCCCAAATTTAATTCAATTCAAAAGTTCAAAACCTGAAATGACACCATATGACATCACGTCACGTGGTACGACGCAGACTTACTGAAAACAAATAAAAAATAAATAAAAGATAGTTATAATTTAAAATTCAAAATTATATTTAATTTAATCAAAACAAGTATAACTACATCAAAAGTTTTTTTAAATAAAAAACATGCTTAAGAAAGTCGATATATGTTAAAAAAATAGAAAAAAAGCTTTTTGCAAGTCATTTTTTGTGCTTTCAATCCATAAGACCTTACTTACCTCCGGAAAGTTTTCAGTTTTGGGAAAAACTAATTTAATTAGTTTTATTTATAAAATCAAAATTACTTTGTTGACATTTTATCAAATAAATAAACGATAACTAAAACTAAAACTAAAACTATTTCCACGTGTTTGATCATGATCATGATCATCATCATCATCAGCAGCAGCAGCATCAGCAGCCATTATAAGACCACTGCTGGACAAAGGCCTTTCCCATCTCCTTCCATGACGATTGCGCCAACCTTTGCCATGCCTTACAGGCAAACCTTTCTATCTCATCCCTCCATTTTGTGTCTGGTATTTTTCTACTGCGTTTATGTCTCATGGGTACTAGTCGGTTAGTCTTTTGCTATAATATCCGTCACTCTAGTCCTTCCTCTGATCCCTGTTGATCTTTTTCTATCTCTTAGGGTTATTCCTAGTATTGCTCTTTCCATGGCTCTCTGTGCGATTCTAAGTTGGTTCTCAGTTAGTTTCGTTAGTTTCCATGTTTCGCATCCGTAAGTTATAGATGGTATTATGCATTCATTGTATACTTTACGCTTTAAGCACATTGGCAAGGTGCTCCTCAATATGCCTCCATACCAAATGATTTCCAGACGATCGTTATGCGTCGTTCTATTTCGTTTTCATGGTCTTTCCCTAATTTTATTACCTGACCTAGGTGGACATATTCGTCAACCTCGTCTAGAGCTTCACCCTCTATTTTATGCTCTTTTGGGGGACTTTATCGTTGAACATTATTTTTGTCTTTGTTCTGTTCACCTATACTATTTTACTTTCCCTATTTAGATCAGTCAATATGTATGTTTTGTAATTCCTCCGATGCTTCTTACGTCATGGAAACGTCATCAGCGAATCTCAAGTGGTTTAAAAATTCACCGTCTATGTTTATACCCATCCTTTTTGTACCTGTGTGTAGTCTAATTATTGCAGTGGAATTTTCGTATATGTTCTGAAACACCTTGTTCTCACATTGAGTTGAAGACTGTCGTATGTTCTACCGAATCTTTCTCATAATCTACAAAGGACAGTCAAAGTGGTTTGCTGTATTCTAATGACTTTTCGATTAGTTGATGTATTGTACGTTAGTGGTCTATTGTTGAATAGCCACTTCTAAAGCGTGGTTGATTTTCATCTAAAGTGTCTGTTAGTCTGTCTGTGAGTATTTTTGTGAATAGTTTATATATGTTAGGTAATAGTGTAATAGGTCGGTAGTTGCCGAGGTCGAACTTATCCCCTTTCTTATGGGGTAGGATCACTATTCCTAGACAGAAGTTTTGGTGCACCTTTCCTTCTGGTATGCATTGTGTGAATAGCTGTGCTAGTCCTTTGTGAAAGATCTCTCCTGCATCTTCTAGAAGGTCTGTTGTTATGCCATCCTCGCCTGGAGCTTTTCCAAGTTTCATATTTCGTAGTGCAAACACTACTTTGTCTTCTGTTATGTTTGCGATATCATTTGTATCGACTTATCAGTCTGCGATACTTCTATTTTTGAAGCGATCACATTTTCATAGTATTCTTCAGTTATTTTTGACAGCCTGTTCCCTACATTTGATAATCTTGTCGTTTCTGTCTAGTGCACACATCTGTTGCTTGTCTGTATGATCTGTGGCTCATGCATGTTTTAAGCTCTTCCCTTTTTTGGCAGCCTCTACTATCCTCTTCATATGTTCTTTTTGATTAGTTTTAATTTTGCTTTGGAGTATTTCCCTGTGTTATTATTTACGTATGCATTGCCTACCATTTCTGCTGCTTCCTTAATTATATTCGTCAGGCTATTAACCCTTTCCTCTGCGTTACTGTCACTTTTCCACAAGGCCTGCAATCTGTTTTCTGTCTGTTCCTTTCAGTTTTAAAGTTAAATTTAGTTCTGCACGCTACCATTCTATGGTCGCTTCCTATGTCTACTTTGTTTATAACGGTAACGTCTCAGATGTTATTGATCTTGTCAGCTATTATGAAGTCAATTTCGTTTTTGTTATTCCATTTGGGATCCTCCCAGTCCATTTAGGACCGTCCCGTTTTTGAAAGAATGTATTAGTTATCTTTAATCTGTATCTCTCCGTGGAATTGACAAGTATGTCATCCCTCTCATTTCTCTGGCCTATTCCAATTTTTCCCTACACTAGATTCTTCAACCTTTCCTTTGCTTACCTTAGCATTGAAGTCTCCCATGAGTATTGTTTAATCTGTCTTCTCTCGATACATTATCTTACTGATATCGTCATAAAACTCTTCAATCATCAGAACCTTTCGAATTTGGCGCGTAAACCCGGATTACCTTTAGTGTATATCTTTTGCTTAGTTTAACTAATATTCAAGCTATTCTGTCTGATATGCTGTCAAAACTTATAATGTTGCCTGCAATATTGTTATTGACTAGAAATCTGACGTCACCGAACTTGTTATCCTCCCTCCCCTTGTATTAGAATAGATGATTACTTACCTTCAGCTGTATGAGGTTTTCTCCTTTTCGGTGGGTTTCACTGATACATACGATGTGCCAGGTGATGTTGTCCAATTCCATCATCGGTTGATCGAGTTTGCGATGTCCTGAGCATTGTAAATATAAACCTTCATGTTGTATAGTTTGTTTGATGACCAAGGCTCTGTTTTATTTGGACAGTGTCTGCTCGCACTTGGTGGCACATTTCCCACAGGCACAGGAAGCAATGCGGTTGGACCTTTACTAGACGAACGCCACGATATTTATAAGGTTGTGCTGTCATATTGGATTTGGGTAGTGGTGGCTAATTTAACTCACCCATTGCCACTATTTTCTGGTGAACATTCATGTTGGTGCCACCTCATTCAATATATTTGGTGTGTCCCTATATATCTACTGGGGGTCTCTATGGTCCACACCGTCTTGGACGGTATCCCATATATCTATGAGGCTATAGGGAAACTTAAAGTGAACAAATTTCGTGCAGAAATAGGCTCCCAGGATTTCGCCCGAATTCAGTATTCAAAATTGTCATTTCGAAATATTAACTGTTGGGATTTCAAATAAATAAGTAATAGCTACATTAATATAATATCAACCAATCAGAAGTGAGTCTTCCTGGAACATCGCTGGGAGCCGATTATTTGCTATAAATATGAGTCATTCAAGTTAAGTGACGGTGGGGTGTTATTTGAGTATTTTGACTCGGCAGAGGTTAAACAGACTTCAGGAGTGTTTCTTGAGAGAAACAGGGTGGCAGTTTCATTTGAGAGTCCGTTTGTTTCAACTCAATACAGAACAGGTTTATCACTCTCGTACATCATCATCATCATCATCACAGGAAGATACAAGCAACAATCACACTCACCGTGAATTACTTCTTTCAAATTTAGTGGGTTATATTAATTCTCCTTCCACCCTTTCTTCGTTCCTGCAACAACAAATGGAGATTTACTACTAATCTTACGATCACACCCATGAACTGTTCTCACACATTGTTATATACATAACACACACACACACACACACGTGGACTGTTCTCACAATAGGTATATACATAACTAAACCTCACTCACACATAAGATTGTCACACTCAGTGAAGAACCTAGAACGTTAATTAGAACAACGAATCTTGCTAACCAAACATACACACCGCTCTTTTCATTTTAAAACAAACAATATTCAAATTTGTTAAATTATCTGAATAAAAGTCAGTTTCATTAGACCAACAATGCCTTCCCCATCCGCCATCTGGAGACGTGCCGGGGAGCAGAGAGAAATTGTCTCCGTCAAAACGTTTTAAAGGCGTGGGCCTTTAAATTGTGCCACCTTATTCGATATATTCGGTGGGTCCCTACATATCTATAGGGGGTCTCTATGGTCCACGCCTTATATCTACGGGGCATTCCCTATTCGCCAATGTGGGACGTGCTGGGTAGCAAAGAGATCTTTCCCCCAGTTTTTTAGTATAAGTTTTAACTTAGTATACGTTTTAACTTAGTATAAGTCAACATCTATCCTATTCGTTTTAGTAGAAAGTACTTGTTAGATTCAAATTTAGTGGTTTTGTCAGAGTATACAGAGTTGCGATAATTAATAAATAAATCGTTCGGCGAAAAGTCCGGACACAAGGTTGTCAGACATAGTTGAAGGAGTAGTGCCTATGAAGGTACCTCTACCCTTTATTTCTTAGCCAAAATAAATCAGACTTACCAAATTTATTTGGGTGGGGAGGTTGGATCGTTTTCATTTGTTTCGTTCTTATTCTCTTTATTTTTCTATCATTCCAATTGTGTAATGGATGTCTGCACACAGAAGTCCTCGAGTATACCGAAACTGTACTTTTATGTTTAAACACGGCAGCCTTCTCACCATAAAGCATGTGTGCATGTCATATTATTTGAATAGCGAGCTTCCTAGAATAATCTATGACCAAATACAAAAAATATGATTGGAAGGAGCCGTAGACTAACGTTCTGAGTAGGTACGATGAAAAGCAACTAAAATTAGATCAACGAAATACTAGTAAAAGGTTCATCATTATTATTACTTTTTATGATATTTAGTAATTACGATACATAGGCCCAAATGTGGAGCACCCAGTGGTGACAAAACCCACCACACAAGAGGATGGTTAGCACGACTAGCTTAATAACAACCGCTGCACGGTGGGGGTGGCATTATTTCAGTTTAATTCACATATCTTTGCTAATTTAGGCTAAACATATTCAAGTATTCTTCCATCCAAGTGTATATTAGAATAATTCGCGAATCAGTCTGTCGTTACCTTTTTCTATATACAATATCGATCTTTTTTTTTATCTCGAGTAAGTCAGAATATGTAACACTAACCATCCTGGAAATTACTTTTTTGTTCGTATTAAATTTACTAGACAAAATACCAGCCCTAACGGGTGGTATAAATTGCTGTCCAAAAAAGAATTAATAAAATAGATTCATGGAAATCATATAGCGTTTGATTTAATTGTTTTTAAGAAAGTGATTTTCTTTATACTGTCGGTTCCTCCACCTTTCCTCACCTCCAAACATTTATTTTCCAAACATCACTAAAATCGGCTGCCACATATTCCCGCCATCTAGTTGAACAAGGCGCAAACTCCAAACAGCCAAATGATTGGTCAACAATTATTTGGGGATTTTCGACCAATAAAGATTCATCTAATTTTTACTTGATCTGCGAGCCTGCCCATTTCCTATAAATATCAGGGGATAGATAATTTCAAGCCAGTCACGGTTCTTTTGCTGCATATTGGCACGGCCGTTCGACTCACACACGTACACACGCATGCCAAGCATATTCACAGACATTATTCTTCCCAATCAATCTTCATTTGTTAATTCAATCCTTCATTGTTATTTCTTGGATACATTATATATATATATATACATTTGTCTATCTATTTATTTAATTGAACTTTGAACAAAGCTGAATTTATAATTGTAGACAGAAAGAGATATGTTCTGCCATATGTCAAAGAGGTTGCAAAAGGCCCTATAATACTGTTAGAAAGCAAGGGGGCTAATATTAAAAAGGTGGGAGTTGGGCAGGGTAAAATTCTTTAAAGAGTAGGGCTAATGTCCAAAAGGGGGGTGCTAATGTTGAAAAACAGGGGGACTAATGTTAAAAAACGAGGCTAATATCTAAAAAAAAAGGGGGGGGGCAATTAACGCATCAATGCTTGCTCTCTCTCTCTCACTCTCACACATATACACGCATGCACGTGCTCGCACATTCAACTTTAGACTTACATTTAATAAATTCAACTTCTATGATGATGAGCGTGTGTTGATATGAGTCAATCCAAGTTTAAAATAGGCATAGAAAGATGACTTGAAAATTGATGCCACAATATCATCCAAAAACTTCGGATTGTTTTCTACCAAATGTTTATTGAACAGGGTAAAAAGCTTTCAAGTAAGAGTGATGTTTAGCCTTGTGTCAAATTGGCTTTAAGTAACAATAAATAACTATCAAGCAACATCTAAAATGTACAATTTCAAGTATCACTAACTAGAAAGAACCCAGAGAACGAATACCTCTGTCAACGCCGCTGTCAGTAACATTAAACAACATATAAATCACTTAGTGGATAGATCAGAGACGGGGTAGTTAACTGGTTAAATTTCGACTGTTGTATATATTCGTTGATTCATATATAAAGAAGCTGAAACAGAAATCAATGTAACGAAAAGCCTTGGACATATAACTACGACGTAGGTGAGGTAATTGTGCATGGATCTGCTCCAAAATGTAATCAGTTGTTCCTTTGCTTATTGTCCACCCTTCCAGAAAATCCGAATGAGAACCTTTAGAGATATCGTGCGGAGAGGAAAAATGCGAAGCAACAAACCAACAAATATACAAATAAACTAACGAACATATGCGACCAAAAACATATACCTGTTTTCAACTTTCAGAGGTGAATGATTAAGACTCATGACGCAAATTGTATTAACCATTCAAGACTGTTTTGTTTCTTAATAGATGAATCATTTTTATCATTAAACATTAGTACCTTCTCTTACATAGAATGTAAAACCTTTCCAAGTTTGAATCTTCCAAGGGACACTGTAAACTAAGTATTTAGTAATTTGCGCATGCGTGGATAATAACCAGGCAGAATTGGTGGGTTTGTACACAGTCAAACGTTGTTGTAAAACTGCGAATGTTTATTGGGGAAAATGCACCGGTCTTTGCTTCAGTAATTACAATTGCTTCCATAAATAATAATGGGTGTGAAGAGTATGACCTCGTACCAAGTTCCCCATATTCAATCTAAATACACAATCGCTAATCTGAAAAGATGTAGGCGTTTATGAAAGGGTTATGGCGTCAACTCAGCTAAAGAGGAAAATCATTGTTAATAGTATCAAAGCCCAGCATTGACGCCCGTACAACTGCATAATCATTAAAAGCAACTATAATGATCATCATCCACTCAAGATAAATTTTGCTCAGTCAGCCTGTTTTGTCATCCTTTATAATGGAACGATTGATACACAAAATAGAATTTGTTAGTAAAAATAGAGATCAAAGAGCTATCTGATTCGAGCCATGATTAATTTCTTTTATCAGCGCAAGAAATGAAAAGTCTCAAATTAGCATGGAAACCGACGACAAGCAAATAAAGCGGTAACACATATACGGCTTCAGTAATGGAAATGATTAACTAAGCTAATAGCTGATACAATGAAGAGATAGTGAATGATAATAATAGGATTCTCTCTCTCTCTCTATATATATATATATGAATAACAATGATGGTATCACATATTGTCCGATGATGCCTCTTTCTTGAATTGCATCGGTTCTTGTCGACTAGTATCCAGGACTAAGGCAGAAAATCGCGAGAAGATAAGTTTAAAATTTAACAATTAACCCGACAAGTGTTATCTAGTTTGACCAGCAGTCTCTTCCATACAATAAATAATAAGCAGAATACATTTTGATGGAAACTCTTTCTTCTGGTACATTAGATACAAAAGGATTTGACACATATCAGTTGATTTTGAGACTTTCAACTTATAAGTAATAGTAATTAGTTGAGCCTGTTACTTCAGTTGGTTAATTCAATCAAGGTAAGTGATGGGTCCCGTTTAATGTGTGGGTACACAAACAGACACCTGATATCTTTAGACGAATCCGACGACCTGTTTAATAAAACCGGAATATGAGTTCCTTAAATAAAAGAACTGATACAATATTCATAAGATCCCCATAGCAAGGGTTTCTGATGGAACAAAAAAAACTGAACAGACACTTAATGACACCTTCTTGGCGATCGTTAAAATCTATTGCTTTTATCTAATCACCCATCGGCGAATAACATACTAATCTCACTGTTATGAAATTTCCACACAAATCCTCTCATTCAAATCTTTTGAAGGACCCACTGTATACAATACACTGTAGTGTCATGCATCTTCAGAATATCGTCTTTTTTCCCTCGATTTTGTGAGGACAGTGTATTTACATACTTATTCATTAAATTCATTAAATGCAATCGTCTACTGTCGTTAAAAGTAAATGTCTATCTGGCAGGTCGACATATCGACATATCGACATATCGAACGTAACTTTTTAATGACGTAATAAAAGAATATTTGTTTGTTCTTTAAAAAAAAAAATTCTCGAAATCAAACTGTGACGCAGTAGAACGTTGTGGTAGGAGATAGGCAAGAGCGATAAAGTCTTCTGCGGGGTAGTACAAAAACCAAAAGTGGATTAGATTAAGTTTTAATTGAAAGGTCTCCCCAAAATGTGGGTCATCATATGGCAGCGTTTGTGGCAACGTGTGGGATGCTATGCGATAATTGGCTGAAAGGAGGCAAAAGGAAAGTTTTGAATTTTGGGAGTGGTTTCAGTTGGGAGTTAGCCGCTGACCGTTAGGGTGGATGGTCTTGACTTGAACAGTGCGTTGACGAAGGGACAGGAGGATGAAAGGAGGCCACATGAGATTGGAGAAAGAGAGAAGGTAAATGTAGCAAACAGTAATCCGCTTTGTTGTCTTCGCATTTTGATCGGGCAGTTCATGAAAACTGCAAATAAATCGAATTCTTATATCACCTACGATATAACCAACCTTCCCACTTTCAGCTGTGACTCGAAGATCTGGCTGACGCGTACAAGAACCAACGACCACCGTCCACGTCTCGTCAGGTACTGGAGTTTCCACAAAAGTATTTTAGTTCATTTTAGCTTGTAATAAGAAAATCGTCTAACATTTTCTGGAGTTCATGGTTCTAAGCGAATGTCATCAGAAAATCTTACGTTGCTTAGGTATTCGTCATCAATTTTGATTCCTCTATTTGTCCAGTCTAAATTTCGGAAGATCATTTCGAGGCAAGTCGTGAAGAGTTTGTGTGAACTGGTGTTGTCGTGTCTTACTGCTTTTTCGCGTTGGAAGGGCACCGAGTCTTTATGTAGCGTGATAAGGGACTACTTAGTCGGTAGATATATTGCAGAACTCGGAATCCACTTTGACATCTTTTTGTGAAACAAATAATATTTTCTAGAGCTGGGTTGATAACATTTCCAAGGTCTACATAAAACGTTGATCCTGTGAACAAATGTTCCTATTGTAGACTGGTGACTAGTTGAAAATTGAAAAAATAATTCGGCCGCCACTGCGTCTGCTAGTAAGTAAACTATGAGTATGGATTTTCAAATTTTTAGGAATGAAATGCATAACATATATATTCAATAAAAACATTTTAATAAATTTTTATTAAAAATCTTCGGAACATAAGATTTTGTTAAACATTACATTTCCCGATTATTAAAACAGGTTCAAATCTTTTTTCACCCCCCAAAAGTATACAATATTTTTTAATAAAAAAAAGCAATCATAAGCCTTTATAAACAAAACAATATTTTAGTTTTATTGCAGTTTTTTTATTTTCCGATTCATAGAATATTTTCTTCATCTCCGACTGGAGTTTCGAATATATTTTCACTGATTTAATTTCTGCAGGGACTTATCATTATTCTATAGTTATAATACATATTTATTGTAACCACATATTTTATACAGATTTCATGAAATTAAATTGACATTTTTCACAAAATACATTATTAATAAATAAATAAGTACCGAAAATCTTATTCAAATCCGATAATTAGTTGAAACTTTCTAATGCAAATTATTACGTCCCATTGTTTACACAGCGTGAACAATTTTTCAAAGATAAAATAATCCAATTCTAAACATTGAAAACAAATAATTTTTATATCGGAATTTTCTCCAATCATTCTCTTTATGAAATGAACCATGGTTTATTGCTATAAACTTATTTTGGCTCTCACCTAGAGGGCCCTGGCGGCAAGAATACCACTAATTTGATTTAATGCGACATAAAATTACAGACAGACAGTCATATACAACTAATGAAGAGTGCAGTAATTTGCTCAGTATCCCGGGCCGTACTTGAGGCAGTGCAGGGCCCGAAGATCTTAACCCCTCACCAACCACACAAAAATAGTATATCCTGAAAATATTTTAATATTTTTTTTTTTTTTTTTGCGGGTAAAATGTCTCAACTAAACTTTGGTGGGGATTTATTATGTTACGTGGATATAGATTATTGACCCATAACGGATTTTACGTCAAATTAAACATCATAATTTTATAAATATTTCAGTTTTGTTTTTATTTGTTTGAAAATAATAGCTAAATACACAAATAGAAGAGCCCCCAAGAAACGTTATGCACTGGGCCCATCAATATTAAATTCCGTTCTGTCAGTTGCACAGAAGTATTGAAACTAGAGAGGCCAATCAGGTTAACAGCCTACTGCAGTGGTTCTCAAACTTTATTGTATTACGGCACACTAAGAAATATATTTGATTTATTCGGCACACTAACAGTAAATTTGAATTAGACGAAAACATTTCAGTCGTCAATGAACGAAACTTTTATATCAGCATACTGATATACGAACTCATAATCCCCTCTCGTTTTCATTTGTCGCTAAAAAGATTGAGATAAAACCATTAGATTGGCAACACTGTGGTGGAAGTGGGGCAGTCGTAATACAGGTAGAGGACACGTTCAAGACTCGAAATATGTTTGCGCTCACTTACACAGCACATTTGGGAGACAGTTGCAGCAGAGGCAGCACACAGTTTGAGAACCACTGGCCTACAAATTAGGCATCATGCGGCACCCGGCTCACATACTGACCGGGATTTTGACCGCTTGACCAGCGTCCCAATCCGCCCCTGCATGTAGATGTATCGGGTTAGCCAAAAGATTCTTTCGGTTTTTGTCGTTAGACGGCATTAGAAGTTTTTAGTCTTATTTAACTAAATCACACTTGATTGTCATAGCGTGCATTTAAAGAATTTTCAAAATCTTATTGAATGTAACATTGAAGATGGAAGAAAATAGGCAATATTTTCAGCACGTTATGTTTTTATTTTATTTTAAGAAAGGTAAAATGGAACTGAAACGCAAAAGATTTTTGCAGTTTATGGCTCTGTGAATGATGAACGTGTTAAAAGTACTTTGTGAGTTTTTGCTTGAGAACAAAACACCCATCCATGACAAGAAATCGCACCTG
>VCCN01000420.1:17426155-17436993 GCA_006491835.1 Architeuthis dux | reverse complement strand
GCTTATTTAGTTTACAGCTAGTGAAAAGGGAGGGATGCGACCAACTGAGTGACAGAAAGAGGGTACCAAGTGATGTAGGAAGGGCGAATGGTATTGGAAAATGGTTCACTTAGTTTACGATAGCAGTTGGCCAGCCATAGAAGTCCAGAGAGGAAAAGGAAAGATTTTGGACCTACTTAGTCAGACAGATCACGGCCGTATTTGAAAACATCCCATCTCTGTTCTGATTGGCCAAGAAGCAAACAAAGAAATCTTAGTTCTTGGGGAAAATCAGCCCTTACCCAGCAGCGGCGAGTGACAGTTCAGTTGTCCGGGACTGGACACCCTAATTAGGCTCGCAGGGTATTTGAAAGTGGGATAGTTTACGTTATCCATCTAAAGAAAAAAGCCGTCAAGTCATTCAGGAAAAGTATAGTCAAGACGAAGAACAAGGGAAGAATTTATTTCGTTATATTGGAGGGATAGAGAAAGAGACAGTATACAATACGACATTATTATTGTCATAGTAACAGTCGAGTCTTGGAAGCAAAGGAGTCAAGTCGTTTGGGAGTCAACTTCCCTTACCCCTTTGTAATCAGTTACCCTTCCCTAGCGTCCCCCCCCTCTCTCTCTCTCTCTCTCTCTCTCTCTCTCTCTCTCTCTCTCTGGCATACAGAAAACAACGAACGATCGAAAAGAAAGATTGCCGTTTTTCTTTTGTGTTTCGCAACTTGCATGTTTTGTATGCATCGGTGCACACACGTGCAGCTATGGTACATTTTGATATTATGTATGAATGTTAATATTAAATCATTTGTCGTTGACTTAAATATGAAGCTGAATTATTTCTCTTTAGTTATTTTATCTAATAACGGTAGACCACAAGCGAATGAATGAGAATACATTGTGTCTTTGCAATTTTATGTTAAAGAATATTTCCGATCAGTCGTGAAGTACAAAAGAAGTATTCGGAAGAAAATAAACGTCGTACAAAATCTGATCACTACTACCAGATTCATAATTCCCTTCTAAACATATTGGAAAAATTAAATCGTTTATCGACACTCGGTCAATGATCACTATTGATTACCAATTTTCCAAATCGCCGATAGTCATTTTACTAAAAATTTGGAAGTTGTATACGAGAGCGTGGTGTGACCTATCGATAAAACCGAACGAAACTCTCGTTCTGTCAATATTTGACAATTTCATTCCTTGCTGACCAGACAATGTGACGTGACGAGCAGCTAGCGTTCAGTCGGATATTTTGTGCTGCACGATCGCCATGTTTACTTGATCAGCTTCTCCCCGAAGTAACTAAGCAGGATTTGGCGGGAAGACAAGAAAATCATCATACGTCACGCTCAGCAAACCTGTAGAACGCCGAGACCTACCGACTGAAGCGGGTGTATTCACTTGCAGACGGTCATTTAAGTCTATTTTGTAACTTTGTTTCCTACTGGAAAGAAAATTGACAATTGTGGAAGTCGAAAATTGTGAAAGAAATAGAGAGAGAGAGAAAGAGAGAGAGAGAGAGAGAGGGGACAAAGAGAAAATGCGTGAAAGGAAAGTGAAATTAAAGAAGGGGAAAAGAAGTATACATGGATATATATTTATAGAGAAAGAAGGTGTGAGAAGGAAAGAAGGATAAGAAGAGAAAGAGGTGAGTATAGAGAGAGAGAGAGAGAGAGAGAGAGAGAGAGAGAGAAAGTTATAGATCGAGAAAAATGGTAAAAGAGAAAACATAGATATTTACTAAGTTTAATCCAGTCCGGCACAGGATCTCATGGTGTGAAAGAAGAAAGATTGTATAGCAGCACTCTTCTAGGTAAGGATATGCCTGCCTTAAAAATCAGCATTAGAAATGCTAGTTTTTCACTTGGGCCCGTGGCACTAGAGGGAAATATGCAACTACCTCACTCACCAAACAGACCAAAACAAGAGTATATAGCGAATGAAAGACCAAAACAAGAGTATATAGAGAATGAAAGTTTCCATGTGGAAAGAAATGCTCAGAAGGGAGAGAACGAATTAGGAATGAAAGAAGAAAATAATCAAGAAAGATTTAAGTAAAATATAGGGAATAACTTACAGAGAGAGAGAGAGAGTGAGAGAGAGAGAGAGAGAGAGAGGGGGAGATGTAGTGATGGTCAGTTTATACAACTTAAGCGAAGACAGTTGATCAAACTAATGAATTGAAAAGTAGCGCTCGATAAAAAATGGGAAAAACAAAAATAAAAATGACCCAAATCAGTTAAATAAGCAAGCAAATCTCAAGTGGATTTAAACATACTCATACGTCTACTTCAGCCCTTTCCCCCCACGCACGTGTATTTATGTCAGTGTGTGTAGATTTCGCTGCATTCATCAGCGAATAACTGTGTGCTTGCATCTTTTCAATATTTTCAAATAAGAATTTATACAGAGTCTATTCATTGAGATCATACGCTCAGCTAGCGTAATACGCAAGGTTGATGAGCATATGTAAACAATCTCATACCAAATGGGAGAAGGAATTCATGATGTCAATAGGACCATTATCTGGGAATATTTACCCTCTGGTGACATCGAGCTTTGGACGTAAAAGGACTAGGATTTAATTTGTCGAGAGGGGACCGAAGGCATCAATTCTTTTTCTCTCCTATTTCTTGCTGGAATGTCGCATATATTCTGATAAAAGGCTGAATGTTCTTGATATTACAGAAAATGAAATGTATTCTTCACGTCTTTCAAATTAATGGAATGGAAGCATCCATTGAAATTACCTGTGTTGCCCTATTTTCATTCTGTGCAAATAGGAACCTGTCTTCGACTACTAAATTTCATTGAAAGCGTCACATCTTTGTGAGTTAAAGCAACATAATTTCCCGTTTTTAGCCTAATGTCAGATGATGGGTACGCCAGATAAATATGTAAAATTGTCATCAAATCTTGACTTTGCGATTGAAGATTGAGAAGGGCTTTTCACGTCTGTTGCAGGTCCTCTGGTGGCTAGTGAGGCCTATCCGGGAGGGCGGGACTTCCCGCATGAGCTGCAGGAGAAGGTCCGGACATCGGGGGAATCTCTCGATTTGCGGTGCCTCCTCTTCTCCTCTGTTCTTGCCCGACGCAATACAATATATATTTTCAATGTATCCCTATGTCGAGAGTAATCAATGGTTTTCCATTTGCTGTTTAGTCGATTGCTAAACTGATTGTGGATAAAATTAGATAAACAAATAGTGTTTAATGATAATCTGGAAAACATATTTTAGCCGGGCAACACTAGTATGACATATAATTTATTAATATTATACTAGTTTATCTTTTATCTTATTATTGTTTCTTCTTCATCTCAGGCCGTTTTACATTCTACGATCGTAAAGTAAGCAACACGGATCAGAAATAAAGAAGTAGCCTTCGTCGGGATTTGAACTAGCATCCCGTATCCTTGAGAACCCGTTTGACAAGAACGACGCTTTATCGATCTATACTGCTTACTTAAGAGTAGAATGTAAAACGACCCAAGCATTGCGATAAAAAGCAACAATAATAAAATGAAAGTTAAACTAGTAAAAACTAATAATTAAAATGCTTCATCTTAGAAATTCAGACAACTTAAAACTTACATTCATTAAGAGTTCCAACATTGGTTATCCTAGCTTTAACGATTTCTGTTAAATTTTAAATTCATTTAAACATCACTGGCCGATATAAAAACAATCCCGAAGTAGATCGATCGTGCCTTTTAATACTATTCATTTCGAATAAATAGACTTTTCCCAGTTTCAAATCACTGTTAATCACACTCTTACACAACTTTCAAAATACAGCAGGCAGTTAAATTTCACACTTGGAATCATGACTTAAATTCTCAGTTCAGGTAGTTTGTTGCTTCCCTGATCTTACAGGAAAATAAGAGATAAAATCATTACTTCAAATCAAGTACATGTTTTGCCCTGCAACTTTTGGCATACGGCAACATTTCAATAGCACTCATTCTTTCAAGACCAGAAGTCTAACGACATTATCACTACGAAAGGCTCTGTTTACTTTGAAACGCTCCGGACAATAAGACCAATAAGATACATGAAGTAAAAAAACAACAGTACACAAATACTGCATATTAAACTATAGCTTTTAATCCGAAATGACAAGTTAGTGATTACGTAGGATCAAAACGAATAAGAGTTTAGGAATTTAGAATTTAAAGTTGGAACAATGATTCTTTTTAACGTATGGTCAACCCAAAATGTCTATGCCATACAATGATGAGCTCTGCTGTAGAGTAATGGTTAACAAGCTAGTTTATTGAGCCATCGCTAGAGTAGTTATTTTGATCCTCATTGAATGCCTTACTATTGTTGTCTTGTGCCAGACCAAGCTAAGTTTAGTAAATATTTACCATACGACCACTCTGGTTTCTGAGAAATCCGGAGTAAAGACCTACAACGAATAATCTATTCTTTAATACACATTATGGTGCAACCTGAACACATCGCTGATGAACCCGTGGTCAGGTGTTTTGGGTCTTAACATCAGACTCCCCCACCAGGGCAGCCCAGCCAGGGATGATCATACCCCGACTTGTGTCCAGGTAGTTCATTACGTCACACATCAGCCCTCTTCAACCAGAGCCAACGGGAAGCCTTCTCGGCAGCTTCAAAAATCTCCATAGTGGCTTTTCTGTTGCGTAACGGTCGTTATTATTGCGTAACATACCATTCAATGGATGCAGGACTTGCACAGAAGAAGGACAGACAAACACCGTGTTTAAAAAGGAGTCCACAATGCTTTTATTCCACCGTAATTTTCTTGTCACGTGAAACCGAAACCGAAATAGCAGTTTTCAAAACATATACACCCATATTTACATTCTTCCACCGCGGGAGGAAGACTGTTAACATACGGCGACTTGCTTGCGGAACAATAGAAGAAGAGAGACGACTAAGGAAGCTATTTGGTCATGCCTAATTAGATACAGTGCGCGAGGCCCACGCGTCGCTAACCTCCCCCCGATTGCTTGTCTACTCTTTCTCGCCCGACAATCTAAATTGGTTCCCTTTTTAAGCCGGCGTGTTGACTTTGGTCCCACCCCTTTTTGACACCTCCGTCCATGGCCCGCCCACTCCGGGTTTTCCGCCTCCAAACATCTGTTTTAGATCGAAGTGTCATTCCTACGTCCACTAGCAGTCACTTCCGTTAATTTACTTATCTCTAAAATGCTGAGAAGCCGACATCTCATCAATCACATTACTAAATTGGCCTTTCCCAGCCGTCATCATTTCCGACTTATCTTAGGACGCCTATTGTGAATTTTGGTATGGGCCTTTGTTTTGCCAGCTTTTCTGACCCCAATTTCAGTGTTTTTGAGTGTCCAACTCACAAATTTCTTTCTGGCCAGAACCGGCGCCAAGCATCCACCTTATGACCTCTAGGAAGATATATATCCCTTTTCTGACCGTGAGAAGATTTTAGTTTTCTGGTGTTAACTTAATTAAATTAAAATTGCGGGTTTTAATTAAAACTAATTACAGGTACCGCTGACCATAACGTAACTTTCTTCTTTGCAGCCAACATACCCACAAGAGTCTCAGGACCCGGTGCAGAGATTGGCATCTCTAAAGTACACCTAAACAGCTGGCCTTCCACCTCATCCTCCAACACTCAGCTGCCAGATGTTCATACTAGAACCTCTTCCCCTCTTGCGCCTCCTCCATCCGATCTTCTCCATCCGATCTTCTCAGGGTACAGTAAGCTTCAACAAAACTATTTGCTTGGTTTTCATAGACATCAGGACCATGTTCGGCCTTAGTGTGGTAGCTACGATGGTGTCTGGGGACATCAGTTGTCACCTTAGATTGTCCAGATAATGCCAGTCACTTGCTAGCAGTCCACCCTGGGTCCTCGGCTGAGGCTTTCCCCCCTGCTCAAATAAAGGTGATGGTGTGCTCCTTTCCTCGGTCTTTACCGTAGTAAGGTCTGATCCAGTTGATGTGCCGCAACTTTGCCTCAGCCCGCTCCGCTGCCTCCTATGCGCACCACTTCCTCCCTGTTATGACCTCAATAACTGCTGAGGAGACCTTGGTGTCAGCAGAATTTAGGTAGAATAGGACTTCTCTGCCTCGCAAACTTTACCAGCATAGCGCAAACAGGGACATAGAAATAGTGCAACCGGGGATGATGCCTTTCGCCAACCAATGCCGTACATGCTCAGACTAAAGTTGTTATAACAGTCAAGAATGAGGTTTCAAATCTTCTTTGGGGCGTGGTATCTGGACAGGGCCAATTCCACTATATTGTTTGGGATCGACCCATAAGCATTGGCAAGATCCAGCCAATACACTGCTAGGCCCCCCTGCCTTTTCAAGCCTCTCTGATCAGCTAGGTCACCACACTTGTGTGTTCGATGCCTCCTGGAAAACCAGGGACTCCCCACTTTTGCACCGAGGTGCCAATGTAGGAGTTCTTCAGGAGAAATCCCATGAGGCGATTAGAGGCAACAATCTTGAAGAATGTCTCACGTTCCACACTGAAGAGTGAAATCGTCCTGAACTGCTAGATGTTACTAGCATTCTTCTCCTTAGGAATCCAAATGCCTTCTGGATATCTCCGCTGCTCTCAAGGCGCCCCAGAAGCCTGATGGAACTTTTTAAAGATCTCGTGTCACTCTCCACTCGGGCCAGCGGCTGGAGAAGTTTTGGCCAACTTAATGACCTCCTTTGCCTCTTTCAGTGTAGAATCATGTTGAACATGGTGCCGGGTTCGGTTGCACAATGGCCAAGGTTTGTTCTAATAATAATTTAGCCAAAATGTATTCATTCATTATACGTATAAATATACTACAAGATGTAAACTTATTTTCTTCTAGCTCAGAAAAAGATATGAATATGTTTTTAATCAAGTATAGATTCAAAGATTCCAAAGCCAAATCGTACCGTACACAGAACCTATCCCAATTTCTAGTCTATGTAAATTTATGTTGTTACATGACTGTTAAAAAGTAAAGACACCTTTAAAAGACAGCAGTCAGTTTAATTTGATTCAATAGCGAGATAGTTTGTTGCTTCACAGATAGTCTCGCAGGAAATTAATGGAGCAAACATAGAGATAAAATCAATGTTTTGAAACATTGTTCTAAGTCATCAGTGAGGATTAAACTAATAAGCCATTAGTTTAATCCTCACTGATGACTTAGAGTGATCAGAAGTAATTTTAGTCAATGTATTGAATGTAAACAATACACCCTTTGCGATTTGCCTAAAAACGTGAACGTATATACATTAATAACTACTAAATTTGATCTTCGACATAAATTCTAACAATAAAAATCTCATGTGCATCAATTAAGTTTTACTTCCGACAAACACATACAAGGGACACAGCAAGAAGACATAGCCATAACTTCAATACCTATTATTGTTACATATCACTAACAGTGTGTTAATAAAACCAGTAGAATAAAAGAAGGAACACTGTTTGTCTGATTTTAAAATTCTTCCCTGTGATTCTTTGCAGAATCTCTAGCATAACATCGATGTTTTCGCCGAAAGACAGCCCTGTACACATTTGCAAACAGCAAACGTTGTTAATCAATTATTAGTAATATATTTGCTGCCGTTCAACAACATTTGAAGCCAAGCAACTGGATATTGTTTATTCTGAATACTGCAAACAAAAGGTGGGGCTGGAAACTTTGCGTTTAAACTAATACATATTAATGTGACCGCAACGGTGGGTTTCTGTAACACATTCTACCTTTCTGATATGAAAATACATTTTTATGTACTTTATGTTTGTCCAGTGTGCTTGACCTTTACATGCAGACAGCTAAGTAATTTGTATGAAGAAACAGAAATATAACAAAACTAGTGGAAGACACTACGATTTCTTTTATGAAATGAAATTGTATTTTTATATAACATTAAGTTAATAATCAAATATTAGTAAAATTATATTGCTTGACTATTCTTATTTTGTTAAGAGAGTAACGAATTGTCTAACGGACAGAATATCTGAATATAGAACCGACAAAATGGTTTCGAACATCTACTTTTATATATGTTACTACTTTGGAAAGACCGACTTTCTAAGTGGCGCCATTAAACTCATCATATCCATATCACTGGCAAGAGAAAATAATGAACACAACCCTGGTTATAGTTTCACTGTCATTTAACGCTACCGAGAGGGTACAAAGACTCTCGGGAAAATTTTATATTTCTTATAAATCTTACTTTTTATATTTTTTATTCAATTAATGTTACAGAGTCACTCGGAAATTATAAAAAAACACAGGAGAGATAGTAGCAGCAGCAGTAGAGTAGAATCCGTCAGGCAGGACCTTAGGGTCAGCGTCGGGCTCAATAATGCTCTCTCTTTCTTTCTCTCTCTCTTTCTCTCTCACTCGGCGTCCGTGAGTGACAATTCTAGCAGCAGTTTCCTAAGCCTTCTCTCGCTTCCTCTTTTAACGCAAGACAAGAAAGGTTTCTATTTGTTATTTGTTCTCTCCCAATGAGTAACACACATTACGCAACAGGCGCTATGGATTTGGCCACCAATTCCGATGCGTCAGCGTCTCCGCGAAAAACGATCGGCGAAAAGCAGAGGCAGCGGAGATGGCTCACGGAAGGCACTCACTAAGTGCACAGCATGTGCAGCAGATGCAGAGGAGCTATGGTACACAACAAATGACCAGTAAAACAAGTTAAGTTAAAAAGAATGGTTTCGTAGTGTACATTAATAACGTTGCTAACTGCAGTAATTTAAAAAGAAAATCAAAGCAAATGATTTGTAAAACTTCGCATATACTGCGGTTGAACCTATGCAACCTCTAAAGTGGAAATATTAGGAAAACATTGCAATAGATTAATTACAGATAAAGTTTTAACCATGTCCTCTAAGAATCTACAATATCCACGTGGAACCAATATCAGCTATGTTTCAGTAGCTCCAGGGTGAAGGATAAGGAGGTCAGAATTCATTTCTTCAGTAGTGATGTCATTATGCACCCAAATATGTCAACATTTATATAGCTCCCGACTGCCACACACAGAATCAGTCAGTCCATAAACGCACGTGTCGCAAAGCCTGATACATAATATGATACACTGGTGATTCGCGTAGTTGCCAAGCGGCAAACGAGGTTAAAGAGCAGACGACACTGTGAAATGTCCCCCTTTGTTTCTTGTTTTCTGCCTCAAGAGGTCAGCTCTATTATTTTTCCAAGTTTATATTATTGTTATCTATAACAATAATATAAACTTGGAAAAATAAAAAAAAATTCAAAGAATTTCAAATTATTTGCAATATTAAAAAGAAATCTGTATTAAAAAAACTGATGTTGATATTCTTTTATTTTTACGGAATAGCGATAAATAAAAGCTTACAAATAAAACTAAAAAATTGCCAAGAAGAGCGATATCTTACTTTATTTACCAGTTTTTAAAAATATTCCTAAGTAAGGCTTTCGGACGGTACCTCTTAAACTCCACCGCTCCAAAAAAAAAAACCCAAACAAACAACAGAATTTATCTTTCCATGGACTTAGTTTTAATATGTGTAATAAAACGCTAGTGAACTGTTAATTATGATTTAAATGTGCACAAAACTGCATCGACCAAGCTGATAATTTTCTTTTATTAACGCTGTGCAAATAACAGCGAACCACTTAGGAATTCTAGAATTACTTTAAGAGATTCCACAATTTACCCGGTCAATATTCCTATTTCTTTCCTCAACTGACTAGGAAAGCTCTTAACAAGAACAAAAAACGTTGTGCATGTGCATTAGCACATGCACAAGCCAAATCCATATGACAGTCTGCCTAATAAGGTGTTGGTCCCCCATGTGCACGCAAAACCGCTTTTAGCAGATCAAGCACGGGCTCTACAAGACCCTATAGGTTTCCTTTTGGGATCTAGTGCCAAGGTGTTAACAGCATGTCCTTTTACTACTGCGTGGTGAAGGTTCTACAGAGCGAACGTTTTGGTCCAACACATTCCATAAGTGCTCAATGGGATTGAGATATGGGGAGTTTCGTAGCCATCACGGGGTGTACCTGGTCTTTAATGACATTGAGGTTGGCGGTATGCAACAAAGTACCTTTCACATAAATGATGTTGTCCAAACCATCACACTGCCTCCACCGGCTTGTTGTTTCCCCTCAATGCATCCTGGTGTCATTGTTTCCCCAGTATAACCACCCACACTTACCCTGCCGCCCTCCTTATTCAAAAGAAAGCAAGACCCATCGAAACACGCAACCTTCTTCCATTGATACAAGGTCAGGTTCCGACGCTCGCGAGGCCATTGAAGACGCTTTCAGTGATGGACATTGACTGGCTTGTGACTACTCAGCCCCATACGCAACAAGGATCGATGTACTGTGTATGGTGGCACATTCCTTCCCTCACATTGATTAAAGCAATCTGCAATTTGTGTCACAGTAGCCCTTCTGTTGGCTAGTACTAATGCCTTGTTGGTGTTTGGTGATTTTCCCCTCCTCGGACCACTGCCGATAGGTGCACTCCAGAAGCTGTGCCGTTTCGGTAACGCTCTGACCTAGTCTTCTGGCCATAACAATTTGCCCTTTATCGAAGTCACTCAAATCTTTCTCCTTGCTCATATCTGTGGCATTCAATACATAAATGAAGTACTGGAGGCCGACTTACCTACTTATATACATCTGAACCTGACATGCGCATTTGTTATGAATCAGTAGTTTTCATTCTTTCCACACATGTCCCTGGTCATAATGCTCTGAATCATCAGTGTAAACAACCAGAAAAAAGGCCGGATATTTATTTAACCACAGGCTGGAAAATACGAAGAATACATTTTATGACTACGCATGTGCACGAACTCACACATATACGCAC
>VCCN01000420.1:17409150-17423645 GCA_006491835.1 Architeuthis dux | reverse complement strand
GGGTATCATTTATGATTGACGCATTAAACTGATTAAGCAGCAAGGTTTACTCGTTGAGAAAAGCAACTATCAATTGTCACCTCAAGATTTTCATCTCAGGACAACTTTATAACATTAAGTAATGTTGACATTTATCAAGGAATATTCATCAACATTTTAGATAATATTCATTAAGTAGACGTGCAGTTAAAGAATCAACTGCATACCCAAAACTCACAAAATATCTTGATATGGATAATTTCTTTTATTTAATATCAATATTTATTTTCAAGTAATACAATATATTCTCATCCATCTATCTAGAAAAAATATCTTTGATATGATAAAATTTCACAATGTGGAAATAGCATAGAAGAATATGAACATTTGCTTAATTATCATTTTTCAAGAGGATCAGATAACAAATATAGAATCCAGAATCAGTCCACTTTCTCTAAATGCATTAAAAAATAGGAAGCACACAGAGAACGCAAACCTCACATTTACTTTAAATTTACACAAGTGATATATTGTGAAATGAAAATAACAATTATTAACAAAACAATACATATTTCCAAACTTACAATGCAGGATAAAATATAAACAAAAGTAACGGTGGAAAAAAGTATTCTGACACGTTGATTTCATATTCTAATACATAGTTGTATATCCCTGGTTTGCAATTACTGCCGGGGACGTTTTTCGTAACCCTTCACAAGCCCTCCGCAACATTCTTTTGAAATCATGGCCCACTCTTCCTGGCAGACAATCTTCGAATCATTAATGTTTCTGGGGTCTCTCTGACGAATTCGATCTTTCAAGCTTTTAAATTGGATTCAAAAAGTGGATCCAAAAAGTGGCCAAAACGTTCAATTTTTTGTTTCGTCCAAATAAAGAACGTTCTTTCAAAAATAATTAGGCTTCTCTCAATGCTCACGAGCGAACTTCATCCGAGAATCCCAGCGAACTTTCTTTTCAACAAAGGTGTTTACCTTGGGATACTGGATTTTGAAACATTCTTGTGCAGTTCATAACTAATAATTCTTTTATTAACCGATGTTTCAGCTGCTCTCAAATCATATGGGATCTCATTTCGAGTTGCCATTCGATTTGCTTTGACTTTTCCAACATTTTTCGAGTTACTCCTAAAGAAATCTTCCGTGGAGGGCCAGTTCAAGGAAGGTTTTTGGTAATGCCAAACTTCTTCCACTTCTGAATAATTGGTCCGATGGTACTGGCAGGGGTAGTTAACATTTTGGCAATAAACCTGCAATTTAAACAGAATATATGAAAGTTTCACTTTCTGAATAAAATTACGGAGAAAAATGAACTTTTCCACGATATTCTAATTTTTTGTGATGCACCTGTATACTCATATGTACCGCTACGCAAAGTAAATATGTAAATAGCAGATGTTTTGTGTGTGTGCGCACGCGTGTGTGTATACATCTGCGTAGATGCATGTTCGAGTATGTGTACGTTGTCAAATGGTAAAGAATGAAAAGAAAGAGAAAGCGGGCGTAAAAGTGGATGACAATAAGAGAAGAAAAGAAAAAGGGTAAAGAAGAAAAAAGAAGAGGAGTACATTAAGAAGAACAAGAAGAAAAAACCGGCAGAAGAGAAAGGAAGAGAAGATCATAAAAGAAGAAGGACGAATGCGAGAAGGAAAGTTAGAGGAAGAAGATAACAGACAAGAAACAATGTTAAAGGAAGATCAGGAGGAGAAAAAGAAGTAATGAATTAAAGCTGAGGAAGGATAACAATCCCCAAAGAAGAGTTGTGTAGTAGTAGTAGCAGTAAGAACAGAAGGACACATATGGCGTAGATACAAGGGAGGTAAAGTAGAGACGGTAAAATGAGAAAAGATACAAGAAAACTATTTTCTAATCACTAGAATTGCTAGGAAGACTATAACGGCCGTTTATTGTGTTGGTTCTTATCCTTTGTTGTCATACATTTCCTAAAGCTACGAATTCTCCTAAAACAGTTATAATGGGGAATGGCATCTAAATTTATACCCCTTAAGAATATTGACAGATAAAATTATCCTATTCAAAGAAACCATATTAGTAACACGTCTTTCACAGAATAATACTGCAGTACAAAAACGAATCTTATCTGAGAATATCTTCGGAATAGTCATTAATTTTTCGTATTAGCGACTACAACTACTACTAGTGCTACCTTCGCTCAAAGAGATCGATAAATAAGATACGTTGATACAAACACGGTTAGTTGGAGTTTGACAGACATTAAAGACCTAGCCAACTATTCCTATCTGTCGTATTCATTGTGGTTAGTCAATGCATACACTTATAAATGTAGGAAACTTGAAATACCCTAAACAAAACTGTTAGGACTAAAATTGCGACCTCAGGTTTTTCTCATTTTATCCTCATCGCATCCAGTATTTATTACGCATTCAGATCTGAAGAACACAAAGGAACACATTTACTTTTATGTTTTGAAAAAACATTTTTCAAGTAATTATAGTTAAATAATTCGCAATTACAGGTTAATTTTTCTCTTCATGAGTCTGTGTGAAACAGAGAACCTTAATTATCGCAGACGATGCGCAATCATTTGAAAGTGATTTAAATAGGGGAGACCGGGGCACAACGCCGAGAGAAAGGTTTATTCCCGGGGCGAGACTGTTGTAGGGCCCTCGCCCACCAATTATTAAAACCAAAAACTGCATAATTTTTAAAAACATTTTTTAATTTCCAAACACCATTGAATGACTGTAGGAACTCTTGAAAAGATTTTACGCGGAAAAAGCAAAAGCACCTGTCTTCAAATAAGTAGCGAGTATTGATTGATGTTTTCGCCGATACAAATACAATTTACGAACGAATTTAAAAGAATTTTAAATTATGTTTTGAAAATAGAGTGTCGGAGATTTTTCAAAAGTTGCATAAAACGTGTGAACATACCTACACTAGCGTTTTCATTTTTTCAGGGGTGCTTTGCGTGCCTTATTGCGTGCACAATTTTGTATATGTCTGAAATCAATATTTCGACTGTATTCCGATATCATGCTACCAGACGACCTTGTGACATGCTTGTTCTGAGATAGTACTTTATCAGCTTAAGCTTACCGAATGAATGTTCTGCTGAGGCTGCCGTTGGAGGCACTGTAAGAACAATCCGGAGTGATCCACAAAGATTCGGAACGATGTTTTCCAACTTCCAGTCGTATATTTTGTGGGTAAATCCATGGGTTTAAGTTGTAGTTCCCCAAAGTTGCCACGGTGTATAATAGTTTTCATGCCGATTAATTCATTTGAAAGTTCTTTGCCATTTACATCAGCATTGTAGATCTTTGCAAATGACACGCACTTTGTAGATTTTTCGATATAGACAAGTATTGCACTTGTCAAGTGATGAAAGCCAGGTAAAAGATCGTGACACATCTGCGGACATCTGTTATATCATCGTTGATGCTGCCATTGATCGTCTAACAATTGTAGCTGCAAAGAAAATGTCTGATACTTTTTCATTCTACATTGTTAGACGATCAATGACAGTATCAACGATGATATAAAAAAACAGATGTCCGCAGATGTGTCACGATCTTTTACCTGGCTTTCATCACTTGACTAGTTCTCATCAAAAGATTTCTTTCGCTTTCGCTCATCCAGCCGGGCCAATTTCATACCATTGAGATTTGATGCAAAATGATTCCATACTATCGATTCTGGCTGATCACCGAGTAGTTTACAAACGATGCAATGATTGACAGCTTGTGTGTGCCATAAGAATTTGCTATCGTTTTAGACTACAGGAAAAGATATTATAGACACTTTCAATTGTTCCGAAAAAGGTAACTGTTTCAGTACAGCAATCTGCTGAATCTGTGCCACACAAATTCAATGTATGGTATTCACATGGCGAGAAAATAGCAAGAGGATTTCCATTTTGTACTCCCTTGTACATGGCTGCCATATTGGCACCATTGTCATACCTTTGACCCTGCAATCTTCCAAGAGAATGCCATTTTTATTCAATGTTTCCTTTATCAAGTTTGCAATGTCAGAACTTGTTTTTTCACAACAGTCTTCAAAAGATAGAAATCTCTCTTGAAATCTATACGTTGAAGGTAACGCATGATAAATGTTGTCTGTTCGACAAATGAAGAATCAGGTGTTGCATCAACTATTATTGGATATTATTTTACCTTTGATCTTTCAGAGAGTAAGTGTTTTAAACCGTGATCGGAGCAAAGAGAAATAAATCATTTTGTGTTATGACCTATACCGAGGTTATTTCGTGTTATTTCTGGGGTATTTCGCAGTATTTCGCAGTATTTCGGTAAATGTTATATTCTATAAATATATGATTTTTAACATTATCTAAAGCGTTTGTTTTGTGTTAATTTGACTTACATGCTTATAAACATTGATATATGTGGAGTATTTCATTTAGTTATGGCCTATACCGAGGGTATTTCGCGTTATTTCAGGGGTATTTCGCGGTATTTCGGTAAATTGTAGGGTATTAATGTTATATTCCATAATTATATGATTTTTAACTTCATTCAAAGTGCTTGTTTTGTGTTAATGACGCCGTTTTTAACATAAAGTGTGCGAGCGTGTGAAACTTTACAATCGGTACAACCTTCCCTACATTGTGCCGTAATTACAAAATCGATGGTATTGGTAGCGATATCGATGATGAATTTGTAGTAACATCGATTATTAACTAAAACTTGTAATTACATATTATCGCTGATAAACTTGTAGTAATTATACTATGACAAATTTGTTGTAGTAATTATATATCGATGATTAAATTGTAGTTCTTATGAATTGAAAATAAATAACTACAGTTATTTATTTTGATCGACATTTACACATATGTTTAACAAAAGTTATATTGTATAAACATATTTAACTTCATATAAAGGGCTTGTTTTTATATTATTTTGACTTAAATATTTATAAATATTGATTTCTGTAGGGTCTTCGTTAAGTTCCGGGAAAATTCGAGGGTATTTCGCGGTATTTCCCGATATTACGAGGGTATTTCGCGGTATTTCGGTACATAGTAAATTATTTCGGCAAATAGCAGTACCGTAATATTTCTCCCTACAATCTTTGAAGCATTGTTTATGGGCTCCCAGATCACTCCTGGGCCTCGGGGCGCCGCTCCGCCTGCCCCACACTTTAATCGGCCCTGCATGGGGCACAGTGAGACAAAGCCATGTTCTCAAAAACTGTAGGCTGCACAGTGATGCCATCGTGTGGGGATATGTACCATTACACATAATTTCTTCCACCAATCTGACTGAAAATCTGAAGTGATAAGAGGTAAGTTTACCATCGTTCAATTATTTTACTCCAAAGTGAAAATGTCCTCTTCAGTGTTGAACCGCATGTACAATTAATCATAAGACGTTGATCTGCAATTTAGAGCTATAAGATACCTTTCTAAGGCGATCACTGTTGTTAGCATGCATTACGGTATGTAACTATGATGTTTGTATAAATGATGTTGTGGGGCACAATGCGACAGAGTGGCTCATTGTGACCTACATGACCTTTTGTCAGCCTGTATGCTGGACTTTTATTGGAACTGTAATTACACCGGCCAACTCCATTGGTTTTGACATTGCTCATTCTTGACAGCCATGAAAGCCACATTTCAAAAGGGAAATGGTGTGACACTTTTGAACCTGCCACCTCACAGCAGTAAAACATAAAACCGTTCAAGACATATTACAACTATGCCATGGATACATGTATGCGTCATCACAATATATGATATTACCCATTGTGCTGGTATAGCCCATGAAAAGGCAATGACACCTTCCAACATTCTTTCTGTGTTCAGAAAAAACGGGATTTATCCTACGGATGAGAATGTGTTTTTAAAGCAGATTCTCTTAGCTCTGCCATCACAGATTGACCAGCTCTATCAACCAACAAGGAGACCACTCCCATCATGTAAGAAACAGCTGGACATTCAAATCAATCGCAAGAGCCATGTACATCAGCTACATTTTGTTCTCCACAAGAATTCAGGAGATTTCCCAAATCCCCAATGAGAAGAGAGAGTGTTCCAGGCACACAGATCAATTTCTTGAAGGTGATTATGTCCATACTGCGTTTAAGACTAAGGAGAAAGATAAGAAAATCTACTACATTGGAAAGGAGCAAAGATGCATCAGGGAATTATGAGATCAGCCTAGCCAAAAGATGAAGGGAAGTTTGTGATGCCAACCACCCCGAAAATAGTAACTGTGTGTGAGGAGGTACTGTGGGTGATTTTACCATGACTTACATTCTTTGGCAGCACCAACAGACAATTGTCTCATCATTCGTTTGAAGAGGTTTTTGATGGTATTGAGATGCGCTAGTAGCACCTCGATGTACTGAAATGACTCTGGACCTGAAAAAACTTTCTACTGTTTATTTTAGTTAAACTAGTAGATTTGGACTTGAATCCAGTTTTATTTACCAAGTGTTGTTTTCACATGTATTATATATGAAGCACAGGCTGAGGAAACAAAGACATTCATTCAGTTTTAGAATAATTTCATGAAGTTGAACCATGTGTACTTTTACAATTTTAGTTAGAATAAAATATCATAGTTCTTAACATTTAATCTATTTGTAACTCTATCATCTATTCTCTGTGTAGACTTTCCCGTGTATATCAGCTTTTGTTTGGTTTATGGTCTTCCCATGTTGCTTGTGTGCTGTCTTAATGTGCCCATCTTCTGTTTCAAGGTACCAGGGATACTGCTCCTTTAAAAATTAAAAAGTCCTACCAGTCATCATTCATAGATTAATATAGGATAAATGGAACACCATATACTATTGCTGGTCCTATTAAATATTGTGCTTTAAATTAAAATTATTTACGTAAATTAATGAGGAAAAAATAAAGTTTATAATAGGCGAATTTATTATATTAATAAAAAATATCTGACTTAGTTTGGAACACGAAGTTTATAATACAAACAAATGAGTCGTAGCAGTAAGCTGATAGTAGCAGTAGTATTAAGTGTATTGACTGTGTGTTAAGGTGCTAATAATAGAGAGAGGTAGAAAGGCTATGGTTCGCGATGTGCGCGAAGAATGAGTATTGTCTTTCTTTCTCTATTTCTTCCTGCAGTAGTAAAAGGAATAATACATGTATGATGCAAGCTTGTGAATGTAAGTGAAGCGAAATGCAGTTGCATGCAGGAAATAACAACACCAGATACAATATATGAACTTAATAAGAAATGTATTTATTATAGAATGCATGTTATCAATAAGGTTAATTCTCATCTATAGAGAAGAAGGATGCTTTTAAAAGTTCGGTTTACTATTTTCTTAATAGAATAAAAAGGTCCTTTGTTTGTTGAAGATGTTAGCGTATGTGTAAGAAAGAGTGTGTATATGTATGAATGCGTACGTACGTAATTTGAAATAGAAGAGAGGTGCGCGTCTCTTTGGTAAATGTTGGACTGACCTCAGTTTTGTTGGCAACAGAACTAAGATTGGACGAAGATCGAAATGAGTTTGGCTTCTTATAGGAGAATGTGCATGGGAGGTGTGAGGCAGTTATCTGAAAAAATGATTTCACTCAATGACCGGAGTGTGTTTGTTTGAGTTCAAAATACATATGTGGTATGTATCCGTTACAAGTTATAAGCGTGAAAAATCAACAGTAATTCTTAATCACGCATTAAAACGTTTTCTTTACTTGATAATAAATGAACTCTGGGCTAAATACATAATACAAAAGTTGTTTCAAGTAAAACGAAAGGTAAAATCAAAATAAAACGCAAAACGCTGATAATAACAATAACAGATAACATAGATCTATATACAGTAGTACATGCAATTCCCGACCCCAGCGTCATCCGACCATCTGGTCCTAACGACCAATTTCTCGTTATGTTAAGTGAACTGCAAAATCGGGAAAAATTACCCTACAAACGACCACTTGTACGGTCAAAAACCGCCTTTCCCCATATATTTTCACGATATCATACTCAAGTTGAACAGTAACATTTAACAACCTAAAACGAGTCGTGAATTAGCAGAAACCCAAGTAATCTGTCCTTTTATCTTGTAATAAAATCAACATAAACACTTTTATTTCAACAAAACCGAGGGTTAATCTCTATTGTTTACGCTCGTAAAATGCGGGTTTAACGAGGAGGGTTCTATTTACAATGTAACCTTTCGTCCGTTGTATGGCTGTAATGCTTTGAAGCATGTTGTTTCTTCCCTTGAAGGTTGTTAACTGGGTTTCTTTGATATTTTAATGGTGCTTTTTCTGTGCTTCATTAAAGTCTTTTGGTGTTGGTGGTGTTGGTGGGTGTGCGTGTGTCCACCCGGGAGTGTACAGGGTGTGGAATGGGAGCTTAATGAAAGCACAGAAAAATCGTCTTCTATACAACGGACGGAAAGTAACGGCCCGGTTTACCATACATTTACATTCTAAATAGAACCTTTAAAAACATTTTTTCTAAAAACTAATAACTTCTAGGAATATTGTTAGAGTCTAACGGATTAAAAGCACACACACTTACTGGCGAAAAAAATAGTTTCTATTATTTTTCGACTTGGTTAACGGATGTAGATCTTTACCTTTATAGATTTTCAGTGCTGGGGACCAGTTGCAGTATGTGGCCGGTTTGGGCTGGCAGCAGGGGTGGTCGTAAATAGCAGGTACTACTGTATAATGAATCTTTAAAGAATAATTTAACATTGCATGGATATCTCCTGAGGAATGACAATAACAGGATTTATCATGCTTCAACGTTTGATGAAATATTACTAATTTTATTATGCCTGTGAGTAGGAGCTGCATAGAAAATGTGTAATTTCAGTATAATGTCCTTTATTTTTGTTTTGTCCTAGGTATCCTAGGTGTGAATAAAAAACATTGTGCAATGTTATTCCTCCTCTATTTATGACACTAAACTCGCTCTCTCTCTCTCTAACTCACTCACATCTCCTAAATAGAGAAGACTATCTCTCCCCCCTCTCTCTCTATAAGGAGCAAACCAACTGAATGCATATGTATGCGCAAATTGAAAATAACGACAGTAAAAATGTACAAATGTATTTACAAAATAGTTCTAATGACCTTTTTTAATTTTCGATAAAATACTTCTAAGACTGGATAACTTTAATCACACAGGCTTTGATGATTTTAGACGGCCGCTTTGAATTTATCTCGAAGTTGTAAAAGCATTTGGCTTTAGATTTCTATTCTAAACCGTGAGTTCATCTTAAAAGTGAATTTGTAATTTCTAAAAGTAAATAACTGGGTTACGCATCAGATAGTACTACTAGTTTGTTGGTTATTATGGTCGTGTTTGTGAGATCACACATACACTGTTTTGTGTGTGTGTATATATAAATATATATATATGTGTGTGTGCATGTGTGCGTGTATATATAAAAAAGATTTGAAATATCAATAATCGAAATACCAATTAAAGCTTTCCATTATTTTAAAGATTCTCCAAAGATCAATAGTAATATTTCTTGGGTACATCATACATCATAAAAGCACACGGCTTGGTGCAATAGGGAAGGTATAGCCGACGACCTGCTCTAGCTGGAGAATTTCACTTCCTTTTTCTTTGAGAAGGCAGAAATACAACACTCTCTGCAATCATCAGGGTTAAGCGATGGTAATGATGACGTCATGAGGGCGATCCTGTAAAAGTTTGTATTTCTGTAATTTAATACATGAATTACATACGCTGACCTTAATTTAAGAAAATGGCATGTTTGTTGACTTGGTTCAGACTAAGCTAACCTTAGTAAAAACCCATATTCAGAGGTTTCCGACAGCACAATGCTGACAGAATACTCTCGAAAGATTTCTATTCGGAAGACTGTGTCGTATCATTTTCCTTACTGGCGTAGAATAGAACGGACATTGATTTATTTCTTCTCTGTTAATGGTATATTTGGCTCGACAATATCAACACAAGGTTTAGCTGGCGATTATTCATCAAAGGATTCTGTTGTGCTAAATCTTGAAAGGCTTTTAACAACTGAATTCTGCTCTCGAAAATTGGTATGAGAAAAACTTTAAATACTGATTGCTGTTGGCGTATCCAAAATAAAAAGAATTCTGTCTCAATCCGAAGGCAACGACAATAAACAATCACGTAAAGCCATTGTAGTTTTATTAGCATCAAGTGGCTTGGTTTCGAGTAAAGAGATGAGTAAATGAGTAAAGAAATAATGTATATAGATAGACAAGGTCTTGATAAGAATTGCGTGACATAACAGTATCGATAGCATAGCTTTCGGCATAGAGAGGCAATTGTTTCATCAATTTGTTGAAATCCTGAAGTCTTCCCTGTTTCAAAGATTCTGCTGTAGGAATAGATAAATTGCTCCACGCGTCCAAGAAAACCAAGTAGCTGTCTGGCCAGTAATTTAAAAAAGAAGGAAAGAACATTGTAATGATACAATTTTGACTACAACCACGCTAAAAGTTTAGTAAATCTTGTTTACGGAAAACTTGTTTCTATCTGAGCAGCTAAATTTCTCAAAAATAAATGCAAAGCTTTTCACTACCCGGGTAGTTGAGTTTCGCGACCGATTCGACTGATGAAGTTTGCTTAAGGAATAGATGATTAAGATAAAACAAAAATAAATGAGTAATATATTATTATTATTGGCATTTGCATGTTCACATCAAATGTCTGGTTGTTGTCGCTGGGGGATTGAGTGATAGCAGGTTTCCTCAAGTCTCTAGCATTTTCCTCAGAACTGGATAGTCTCAAACCTTCCTTCAAACTTTAATTCTTCAATCTCGCTTCGAGTATCTTGGAACAGTTCTCAGTGCGCCAAATATTATTAGCAGGACAGTAACCCTCATGTTCTACAGCTTCTTCTGTTTTAGGGCAAGTCTTGGTATTCTCCAATTTATTCTTTGTCTTTCTTAGAGCTTCACATTCTGGTCCGCCGGAAAAGCTATGTCCACGATTTGACAGAATATATTTGCATTGTTCACCGCAACTGTACCTTTTCCCGAGCAAGTTAAAAATAACAGCAAATAAATCAGGTATATGAAGGGTTTCTTAGGAAGTTATTTTCTTAAAACATTTCTTTGCCTTCTACCCACTTGGCACAGACACGCACATATAATTGACACACTATAAAGGAGAACGGGGAAAAATCCGAACATCCAAACAAAAACAGAGTTCATGTAAAGAAAAACAGAAATAGTTTCACATAGGGACACATACGTTGTGTATAAGGCTTATGAAGGAGGCTATTGAATTGAGAGAGTTTTTTATGAGTATGTGTGCAGTGCCCATTAACACGATCTTTTGTATCTCAGCCAAAGATGGATTTCCTATTATTATTATGATTATTATTATCTTTTTATTTATTTAATGTTTATTTTTGCATCCTGTAGAGCCGGGTCCAAAGTATGGTCCTGGGGCGCTATAGGGGAGTCTTCATCTAATCGACAGCACTTTACGTAGTATGTGGGCGGTTCCAAGTAGGGCGATCTTTTGGACTACACAGATATTGATGTTACCTGGGATACGGTTGGTGAACCTTTTCGTTCCTTTCTTCATAAGTCCTAGAGCTCCGATGACCACTGGTGTTATGGTGGTTTTCATGTCACACATCCTGCTGATCCCGATTTCCAGGTCTTTGAGGATGGTGACTTCGTCGTTCTCAGTGACAGTGTTAGGTTGGTGCTCATACCATCTTTCAGGTGCTTTGATCTGTATTTCCTACAGATCTTCCAGTGTAGGTATGCCGCTGCCTTGTTGTGCCTGTGGGTGTACTCGGTATTCCGGGCAGCCTGAAACGATGTGCTCGACCGTTTCCTCGTACTTTCCACAGATCCTGCATTCTGGATCTGTTCCATCCTTTATTATGCGATGGTGATAGGATCTGGTTGCGAGGATTTGGTCTTGTGCAGCGATGATCAGGCCCTCCGTTTCTGCTTTCAGTCCGGTGCTCCTCAGCCATAGGTGTGTCGTTTGTTGGTCAACATCTGCTTCTTTCACCCTTCTAGGGTACTTTCCATGCATTCTTGCTCCCATATTCTTTGCAGTTGTTGTTGGCCATATTGTTTTGCCTTCTGCTTTACTCGTTTGGCGTAGATGGTGCTCGCCTCTTTTTTTATTGGTGGGGTTTCGGGGATATCAAGTTGTTTGATCAATAGTCCCCTGAGCGTGTGCACAGAAACGACACTTTGGATCTGCCCCGTTCCTTAAAATACGTGCCTGGTAAGATCTTGTTAGCAGGCTTTGGTCTTGAGCGGCTAGGATAAAACCTTCTGTTTCTGGTTTCAGCCCAGAGATCCGCAACCACTGATGGGCCTGTGTTCGCAATAGGTATCGTCCATGTAAAGGTTTTCCCTGCCATTTGGTTTTCAGGTTGGTTAGGCCTTTAGATTTTGCCGTTTGTTTGAGGTCTTTTGCCTCCTTTGTTGGTGATCCGCTACCTATTTCACCTTGGTCGTTTTGGTGCAGATCTCGTTTTTGGCTCTCTTTAATTATCGTGTGTAGCTTTTTAGTCGATTCATGCTGGTAGACAAGCATCCAGTCATTTGTCACCATTAAATATCTTTCGAGCCCTATGGTTGTGGTCTTGTATGCTTGCTCTAGTTGGACCAATCCTCTACCTCCTTCTGTCCTAGGCAGGTAAAAGCGATCTACACCCGCTTTGGTGATGCATGCTATACATGGTTAGAAGCTTTCTTATCTTTCTATCTATTCTCCGTATCTCTTCGAGGTTCCAGTCTATGACATTAAACGAGTAGGTAACAACAGGTAGAGCTAAGGTATTGAAAGCTTCAAACTTATCTTTTGCATTTAGCTCAGTTTTGTTTATTGCTTATTACTCGTCTAATACTTTCCTTTCTAATTCTATCCTTCATTGCTGCATGTTGGATCCCTTGTCCTTTGTTGATCCCTAGATAGTTGTATGCTTCTTCATTGTCCAGTTCGCGGATCACTGTTTCCTTATCTAGTTCTATAGCCGTTGTTTTTTCCAGCTTCCATCTTTTCAAGGTTGCTTTAGCACATTTGTCACAAATTCCATGGTGATATCGTCACTAAGACTGTTTACTGTTGCTAACATACCTTCTAGTTCATTATTATTTTTGGCAAACAGTTTCAAATCATCCATGTAGAACAAATGATAAATAGACCTACCTAGTATGTGATATCCACACCCTATGCTTGAGAGAGGTATTAATGCTATGCAGAATAAGTCTCCTTGGAATATTCCACTGCTGATCTGCAGGCTATCGCATCTAATTTCACCATTACTGTGTTTGAGGATTAAGGTAGTATTCTATTTTGTCATGCTAACTTCTAGAAAGTTAAGAGAGGTGGCTACTTTCAGTACTTCTAGTGACTTTATGATCCAGTCATGCGGGACACTATCGAAAGCTTGTTTGTAGTCTATCCATGCAGTGCTTAGGTTCTTGCCTTTTGAACGGCAGTTTTCCAGTATCATCCTGTTGATCAACAACTGATTTTTACTGCCGTAAGAGCCTCTTCTGCATCCTTAGTTTCAAGGAATTGATACGTTCTTTCAGTTAAGATCGATGTTAGTATCTCGTAGGTCGTGGATAGACATGTGATTGGTCGGTAGTCTTTGGGATTGGCAGTGTCATCAGTTTATGGGTTAGCCATTCTGGGCTTTGTTGTGGGTTATTGATGACATTAGAGAACAGATCTGCTAATGGTTTGTGCATAGATGGAAGAGCATTAAGCCAGAAGTTAGGTACCTTATCTATTCCTGAGTGCTTGTTGTACTTCCTAAACGTCTATGTTGGCTCATTCCTGCTCTTCCATCTCGCTGTATTTGTGTTCAGTGTTTTTAATCCATTCTGCGTCCCTGTCATAATTCTTTTCATTTCCCAATATTTTATCCCAGAACTCCTTCACTTGATGGTATTTTTTCTACAGGCTTTGTTGATTTCCCAATTTCCATGTAGATCTCTTTCTAGTTAGTCCTAAAGGTATTATTTTGTTCGTAGAATCTACACTTTTCTCGTATCTTCTCTTTGTGCTTTTAGCTGGATGCGCTGTTTTAGGACATTTTCTTCATTTATATCGTATTTACATTTTATTTTTTTACTCTCCTGCTATTTACTTTTATTCCCCTCGATAATTCGTCTAAGATCGAAGCTCGTAGAGCTTCAATCTCTTCCTCTATCCTTCTTTGCCATAATTGGGCTTTGTGTTTATTTCTTGGGTTAACTTTAGTTTTCCTAGGTTTTTGCAGTGACGTTATGACTACTGCAGCAGAGTATATTACTTCATTTTGGGTGGTCAAATTCAGGTCAATACTCTTTACTATTTCGTTGATTGCTTTATCCGCTATTCTAATAATGTGTTTCGTTTTTTATCATGTCTGAATTTGTCCAATCTTTGCTCTCCTTCCATTCTAGTGTGTTGTGTTTTTGCTAATTCCCTAATGATGTTTGCTTTCATTTCTTCAACTTCATCCTTATCTGTATCATTTTCTTCATTTCTTAAATGGTTTTGTTGTTCCTGATATTGTCTATTT
>VCCN01000420.1:17368630-17381219 GCA_006491835.1 Architeuthis dux | reverse complement strand
CATGAACACATATATACACATGTATTTGCACATACATAGCTACGTGTGCGTAAGCAGGTATATCTATGCTCCCACATAAATACATATACGTGATCATATGCAGGACTAGATTGTTTTGCAAACACTTAAAAGCAAGACTGATTCTCAGCAGTTCTAAAAATCTGCTTTCTCCATAATGACATAACATGACAGATATCTAGAATACAATTTTATCCTTCAAACTCATTCCGAGCATTTTAACTAAAATATCAAAAACCTATTTAAAAAAGAAAGATTTAAATAAATTAGATTTCAATCCAAAATGAAAATTTTAAAAATATTTCTCCATTTCATTTATAAGAAATATACAAAATATTCATAGATTTTGTTTTGGTCACGCACTTACTGACCACTTCATCTTGATTGGAGAGCACTTTGTGCTTCGATATTATCATCCATTTTCATAACAAGATTCAAAGATATTATGGGCCATGAAACTAAATAACAATGATGAATATTTTTAAAAATGAAAATATGCAAGCAAGTAGTTTGCTTTTAGTTAAATTGCTTGAAGTAAATCAATTGAAAATATTTGTCAGAAGTTAACTTAAAAAAGGGAATAATTATATTTGAGAAAAAGATACAATATTTACTGACTGACCGAAGAGAATCAGTTGCATTTAATCTAAATTTCTAAATGATTGATTTGTCCTTCCTTCTTTTAGTTGGGTTTATCTTATAAACGATATATAGACAAAAATATACATACATGCGCCCACATTAACATAGAATGATCCGTTTACGCATTCACGACTTACACATTTGCATATACACATTTGCATATACACATTTGCATATACACATTTGCATATACACATCCATGAGCGTATGTGAACTCTTTCTATAAAGGGAGCAAAAGGCCTGATTTGCCGAAGATTTCCTACGGTTTGGGCCGAATAACACTGATTTTCCCAAAATTTAACACATTTTGCAAAACCTAAATTGAAGATTCGTGCAACACCATTTTCCCGTTTCCTTTATTTTTCATTGGCCTGACTAAACTAAGCTTATATATATTTTTCCACTTTTAATCAGTAAGTTTTCTAAAAGCAAAGACACTTGTTATTCCAACTCCGAATCCTAATCCTCTGGGAATCAAATGTTTGTAACTAATGACAATATGTTCAAGAGACTTTTTGGTTTTGCTTTATAAAACAAAAACCATAGGTTCAATGATGCGTCCAACATCCTTACGTTCATATTTCATATGGATTCTAAACGAAGTAGTAGTAGTAGTAGTAGTAGTAGTAGTAATATCATTACTAGTTGCGTTAGTAGTAGCAGGCGGAAGAGGAAGAGGAAAAAGTTACTTCTCTCACCTTTTTTCAAATTTTCAAAAAACAAGCGGGCACAAACTAGGGATCAATTTAGCATAAAATTACATTGTAAATTGATCCCCTCACTAAAAACCTATTTAGGGGGTAATTTTTAAAAAAGCAGTTTTTTCTAGAGATAAGGAATAAATGTTGAAATCTTCATCCCTCTAGCTCCATTAGTGTGGCATGTACGCATGATACATACACAGCCAGCCAGCCGGACCGACTGTTGGCCTCCAAACTTAAGTTCCCAATCGTTGTTATTCGTAATATTATGTTAAAACAGAACCTATGTTCGACTTTTATGTATATTTTTCTGCTTCTAAAAATATTGTACTCTTTGAAGTTTTCATTATTTATCCTCAAAGTACATACGATCTAAAAGCAGCTCGTTTCGATTCTTAGGGTGCCAGATGTAAACTTGATCCGGTTATTGCTCTACAGCAACAGACCTCACTCTGTGAAGATATTTTACACTTTTTATGTTACAACCGCGTTTTTGTAAATAAACCAAGACAGATGTTTTTCGTAATAAGCCATAACAGACTTTTGGTGAGGGGTATGCGCCTTATTATTTTAGGGATAAAGATAAGTAATTGTACTTGATACTGTCCTATTGGACTGGATCTCCTAATATCACCTTTTCTATAGTTCATTCCGATACTAGCTTTGCCTTAGAAGAGCGATATATTGCAATATTTTGGCGGAAGCAATAAACCGTGCTTACAAATCTTATGTTACTTGAACAATGGTTTGACACTCAAGTTATAGTTAATGGCGGGTGACAATATTAAACTTTAGATATATGAGTGCATCTTATGTTATGAATGAAAACTATTTTTACGTTTACGGCTTATCGATTTTATATAATTATCAAACAGAGTTAGGGCGTAAAAATCCTTAACCATCAGACTAATTTTTAAAAATCTTTCTTTTCGGAAGGTGATGCACTTGAAACAATTACTATTATATAGTCATTCATTCATCACCCCTCCCCCATCACAAGCCTAAAAATTAAGTTATAGTAGTAATAAACCATAGGAATATAGACAGATTGCAAAAGTAATCAATTGTAATAATGGCAGATGAATATTAGGTTATAGGTTATATTAGTCCCTTTGCATGTTATTATAGTTAGTATAGATATGGCGTCTGTCCGGAAAGTCACCAGCCATTTTAACGAAAGAATAGCCTACCTAGAGCAATGGCGTCTTAGTCCCCTTTAAAATACTCCCCTTTGAAGCTCACACACTTCATTCCATTCCAATTTTCAAAACAGTCGGCACAATCCCCATCAGCTGGTTCATCACATTCTCCTTAATCTCATCGACATTCTCAAATATCCCTTTCAACGTTGATTTTAGCTTTAGGAAAAGTCACAGGGGAACAAATCTGAACTGGGGGTGTGGTTGACAGACCCGAGTGATGCAATGTTTTGCTAAAAACTCTGATCTACTCGTTCGGTCATTGTGAATTTGACGGTCACACAGTTCACACTGGCGTCTTACTGTCTACCAAGTAATTTCACGGGAGAGGGTCTGTTCATGTATGCCCAATAAGGTTCCCTATGATAGTTAGCTAAGTTATATCAAGGCTGCGTAACCGGTTCTCAAGATATTCAAAATGTTTGTATACATCCCATAGGTTATACATTATTTTAACGAAATGATATGCTTTAATTGCAGAAATATATATGCAAGAGTAATGCCGATATGTTGTGAACACGCGTAGAATTTCCATGGGTCCCGCTAGTTTAGTATAATCACTATTAAAGTCTGGGCAAGTGAATGAGCGATTTGCTCTATGATTTGTATCGTATCAAAATAAGGTTTGCAGTGTCGATTTGTGGGAAGCACTGCAGGGCGCAGAAAATGTGGTAATCAGAAGGTGGCAAATTGGACTAATAGGGTACGTGTGACAGAATGTTCTCGCCTGACTACGACTATTTTCATGAGTCATCTGTGCCAGGAATTATCCTGCAGGCAGGTGGATTTTGCGCAATTGTCAGTTTTTCGGACGCACTTTGCATCTCCATGCACAAAACCTTGACTGCAAGAGTTGTTCAGATTAAACAACTCCCAGTAAACACTAGAGTTATTCTCCAGTATCAATTCTGGGCTAGTCTACTGGGGATCCGGTTCCACGAACTGAAGCACTGAAACCTGATCCCGCTTCAATGATTGAGGCTTTGGTCACGCTGGATAATTGCGAGGACCGAGAACTGCTCCCGCTGTATAACCTGAATTGAAACGTTTTGCAGATATTCGACATCTGAAACTTCTAGAATTTTCTTATCGACCTAATAAAAAAAGTTGTGACAAAGATAAGCTAATGATTTTGAAAACATTGTGGACGAGATAAAGGATTATATTCAAATATTCCTGAAAAATAAACTTGACGAAATAACAAAGATGTTGATACTAGTCAGAATAATGCGTGGAATAATAAAAGGTTACTGTATTAAAATAAACTTGCCATGATTTGATTTGATTTGTTACAGTAGCGATAAGCAGAGAGCCTTTTACGCAGAGATTAAAAAAGCAGAATACTAGAATAGATTAGAGACCAATTCTGCTCTGACTAAAATTTGTTATTGAAAAATGTGGCTTGTAAGATTGATTAATATTAGAATAATCGACAATGTCCATGATATATTACTGTTGGCTTTGAGGCCAAATATTTTATCAAGACGCTCTCATAGCCGCAGTTACTAGCAATTCGTTAAATGAATTTGCAGAGCTTAAATCTTGAATACGCACGCTGATCTTGCTTTTGCTCTAGAGTCATCGGAAAAAGCATGGAAACAACTCTCCCTAAGGTTTGTCTTATTTGTCATAATGCTAGATGAAAAAAAGATGGTGAGAATGATGCAAGTTTCTGTCGTTAGTAGAGTGATCAAAAGGGGTGATTTTTTAGGCTTGATCTCTATTGGGACATTGTGCGCTATAACTGACCATCTCGTGGCTAAATACAGTTGGAGGATACTGATACAAAATCGGGAGCGATATACCATCAAGTGATATAACAGTTAAACAAAAGCTTCAGTAAATTTGAGTTGATGTATCGATTTGCAAATTTTTTCATTTGATGATTGAGCGCTGATTAAATAGCAGCTATTAATGATAATTAATTTTGCGACAGAGTGAATCCTTCTCATATCATTCCAGTTCTCTAGAAATAATCAGCGTAATTTGGCTTCTTTCATGGAGACAGCTGAACTTTCAAAGATGAGAAAAGAATGAATTCCTTCAGAATCTGATTGCGTATTCCTATTTTTTCGTAATCCTGATATCAGTGGAAATACCCACTTCACTGAATATTAATAAGAAAAAATAACATGTTATTGTTTCAGCGACAGCTTTTAGGAAACAGGTGCATTGAATATGGTTTCAAGTAATTAAGAGACCTCTCTCATGGCGATTACACTTAAATACTTTTCACTACACTTATGGTCAAAAAGCACACATTAAAAATATAAAATGTATTGTAGCAGTAAAATAAAAATGTATATGAAATAATGTGCATATATATATTTGTTACATAACAAGTAATTATGTCTAAATATCAATGATACACGTCACACCAGCATTAAGTGAATCACCGCAGTATGTGCGGTAGCGCTGACATAATTATACCAAAAAGGTCCCAAAAGACCCTCCAATTTTTCTTACGAGGAAAAAAATCTTTTTTTTCTTAAATCCAAAAAACATTCAAGAAGGATTTCAACGTCCAACGATTATAGTAATAGTAGTAGTTATAGTATGAATAAAAACAAAAACGTACACATGTGCACATATATGGTTGCTGCCGTATGTAACTGTGTATATTTCTATGTGTAATGTGATTACTAACCGTTCGATTTTTCCAAGTGAATTTTATTCTCAGTATTGTATTTGTTTGAGTCTACTACTTGCCAAGCGAAATTAAGTTTTTTAAAAGTGGACTTCTAAAATGTAGTTTATATTGGATGAATTGATATAAAGGATTTGAATTCTATTTTGTTTAAGATTTCTTTTTACTTTAACCCGGATTTCTAAATGTACAAAACATTCAGTTTTCACATTTGAATAATACAGCGACGAACACGATACGTACGGTCGATTTTTTCTCCAAGTTATCACAGATGCTTTTCAAGAAAGCAACCGAAATGAGAGGAAGAAGGACATAATCGGCGAAATGTTTTTCCAGATAAAATACTACTACTAATAATAGAGGCCAGAATACCAGATCGTGTGGTAGTTAACAAAGAAAAAAGAACGTGTCAGTAGATTTCGCTGTCCCAGCAGAGCATGGGGTAACCCTGAAAGGGGGTGAAAAGTTAGATTAGTATCTGCAACCTGCCAAGGAGCTGAAGTATTTCTGCAACACGAGGGTGACGGCGATGCCAATAGCCCCTGGGAACGGTCCCCAAGAACCTAGCAAAAAGAATTCGGGGAAGAACTGAGACTATCCAGACGACAGCACTACTGAAGTCTGCTAGAATACCGAAGATAGTCCTGGAGTATTGAGGAGACATGCTGTCACTCGATCTCAAATGAAAGCCACCAGTCACTGCTGGTGTGAGAACTCAAATAATAATATTATTAATAATAATGATCTTGGAACAGTGCCAAATACATTGAAGTCAAGTTTGGAGGAGTTGGACATAAGAGGAAGAATCGAGACTATGCAGACCACAGCACTACTGGAGTCTATAATAATATTGAGGAGGGTCCTGGAAATATGAGACTAACGAATTCCAGTCGCCAGCAATGGCCTAACAGCTAGAATGAACATGACATAAGTGTTAGAAAAGCGGGTGAAGATTGAACCAGTACAAACCACAACGCTGCTGTGATCTGCGAGGACGCTGACAGGAGGGCTGGAGACCTGACGAGACTTACTGTCATTCAGCCTCCAGCGGTGACTACCAGACATCTGGTGAGAAAATGCAAACCACAACACTGCTGAGGACTGCTGGAATGCTGTGAGGAGGGTTGGAGACTTGAGGAGACTTGCTGTCAGTCTTCAGCGATGACTACCAAACACGCATGAATAATAATAATAATGGGAGAGGAGACTGTATCATAGTCACTTGCAGTTGTGAGCACAGGTGTATGCTCGAATAAAGAAATGTTCGTTGTGATTCAAACGGTCAGCAGGAGAACAGAAAACAACGGAAACAATTATGCAACACGATCGTTCAGAAATGGTTGAGTTGGTAAACATGAAAAGTTCGAAGGAGAGGAAGAATAATGTATACCTGTTGATGTTGTCTTCCGTTGCATGATTTGGTGTTAGTGCCGTCTTGTTTGTTGTGAATGACTCAGTCGAAGACAAACGTTTCAGTGGAAAAAAGAATTCTTTATCTACTTTGCGTGGCACGTGGACAATCTATCTGTCTTCCCTTTCTGCTGTTTCCTGACCCCTACTAAGCCACAGTTCGTTTAATCGCCACCAAAACATGGTTGGCTACTGGCTAAAGATACGCGTGTCCCAGAAAACTTGTCTTTTCACATCCCAACGTCTTCTCACCTCCACTTAGTGACATGTCAGTTAGCTTCGCCTCAGTAAGAACAGATATATAAATAAATATACAAGTAGATTGAAAACAACTTCACGAGAAACGAATTACACAATACCGTCACGGTCATAATATGGTTTAACAAAAAAGAAAGTCTCTTCCAGAGTGATTTGAGACCGCAAATCATCCACCCACTAGAATGTTCATTTTTAAACTTTTAAACATTTTGTTATGTTTATATTATTGTCTCAATACAGTAATATTGGGGTGGGGTGATAGCTATGTACTTAAAAAAAATATAGGTTTGCAAGTAATAATTGGAATGCACATTCTTCCTGTTGCTACCCTTACAACACCGTGCACACCCATCTCTCACCCCAAGGAGACTCCCTATCTCCACTACTATTCATCATAGCAATGATACATCCTAATTATATTTTACCACATTGTAACGGAAAATTACTAAATCACAGGAATAAAATTGAACCACCTTATGTACATGAATGACTTGAAAACCTTTGCAAAGAACAAAAGAAACTGAAATCTCAAAATAAAAGGTAGAGATCTTCAACTTGGACATCGGGATGCAGTTCGGAATCGATAAATACTCAATGCTAGTTATGCAAAACCGGAATGAAAATCGAAGGAATATAAAAAACCCGACAAGGAAATTACCAGAACCTTCAGCGAGAATACTAGAAACGGATTCAATCAAGCAGAATGAAATGAAAAGAAGTCGATAAAGAATGCCTCAGGAAAACAAAGAATATATTAGAAACTCAACACAACTTCAAAAACCTGTTCAAAGGAATGCATACTTGGACAGTTTCTATTGTTTCTAATATCCAGGACTCTTTTTAACTGGACAAGAGGAGGACTGCAGAAGTTGGATCAGGCAACAAGAAAATTGATGACAATGCATAAAGCCTTGCACCCAAAAGATGCTGTCGATAGACTATATGTGAAAAGAGTTGGGGGGACGGCTTGTTAGCATTGAAGATTACGTCGACATTACTATCAAGCAACTTGAGTACTACACAAGCCAGAACCATGAAAGGCTATTTACAAAAGATAAAAGTTGCAATAAAACTAACGGGGCTGAATAGAGCAGCTAACTCCAAAACAAGATCTAGATCTAGAACAACTCCACAAGGGTCAATTATATTAAGGACAGGATAGTTAGGACACAGGAAAATTGCAAATGCTGACTGTATGGAGATATAGATAAGCCTATCAGTCATATAATAAACTAGTGCAACAAGCTGCATCAGAAAGAGCACAGAAATAAGCAAGACTGAGTTGAGAGGGTGATCTACTGAGAATTGTGCAAAGGACCAAAATTTGAGCATATAAACACAAACCGGAATGTATCTTAGAAAGTAAAAAATAAATAAGAAGAAAACAATGTCAGATAGTGGTTGTCACTGTCTCAGCCGACCACAGAGTAATTTGAAAGAAAGTAAAAAGCTGCAGAAATATTTATACCTGGTAAGAGAAAGATTGTCGAACATGAAGGTGACAGTTGTGCCTATCCTTGTTGGAGCACTTGGAATGGTCCTGAAGAGCCTAGCAAAACGTTTTGATGAACTAGAAATCCAAGGGAGAATCGAGACCATCCAGACAACGCTATTACTTTTTTCATCTCCTCGATAGAAACAATATTGGCCGCAATTTATGGATGAGGCTGTTAAGCTATGGTGCTCTACACTGTAGACCGTGGAATATCCCGTTTAGAAGATCTGTTTCGAGACGATGTATGAGCTGATCTGGAATATGACGCCCCCACTGACGTGTCGGATTATCGTGACGGTCAGACGATTTTAAATCGAGTGTACTTCCAGTAAAAAGAACACATTTTCTTTTCCCATGGATTATAAAGCTGTGCCTCCTCTAACACAGTTATTCAACCAAAGACTAGCAGTGAGTCTTTCGACTACAGTATGGACAGTGGCGTCTTGGTTTTATATTATAGACACTAGATCAAATATGCCAAAAACATAAACATAAGATTAATAGGGAATATAAAGTATTTGTCTTCCCCGTAGAAATACATTTAGTATAAAGGATCCGCCGTATTCGAAACAAAATTAATTATAAGATCCTTCTCACCTTGAATATTTATAACATTTTCTAAGTACACTTCTTGATCATAGAGACTTGTGAATCTGCTTCGCTTATTAAACTCTCCAATCATCTAATTAATTTAATAGTGAATTATATATGATGTAAATAAAAAGGGTCGACACATGCTGCAATAGAAATAGTTTTTGATTAAGAATTATCAACGAAATGCAGGAAGAAGAAATCTCAAGTTCAAACCTTAGCCTTTCAACATTGACGTTGTGAACGACCCATAAACATTACGCTGATAGACATAAGTCTCTTTGCTTTTGCTTCCTGACTCATGAGACAGCCGGATATTTGAAAATGTTGCAGACACTTTTGCTGGTGCGCGTTTCCGTTCAAGAAGCTATGTGCAAGTAAAGTAAGTTGAGAACAGCATGATAAGTTGGTCAGGCTGAACGTCATCAGTGAGCGAAACCATAATTTCGGTGGGTCACCGTTCCAAGATTTATGAATAAGCTACAAATCCTTCTGCGAAAGAAAGGAAGAATGAATCAAGTGAAAAAGAAGAAGGGAAAGGAGGCAGCAATAGGGAATAAAACAGAGTAAGAAAGAAGAATATCAGAAGAAGATATTTGAGAGAGCGGAGGTCTTCCGATGTACCCGAGTATGTAGCCTCTTTAAAGCATTTGGCTTTTGTAAATAACGGCCAAGATATTTATGGGGAAAATAAATAGTTTTGGGCAACATTGATTAATCAATCGTGGAAGTGGGTGGCTAGGAAAACGAGGGTGAAAACATGACTAGCTCATAATGGAAACGTCAAAGAGTCAAACCTGTGAAAATCCTCTTTTGTATGGCTTCATTGATTCTTTTGTAGGAGGTTTCTGAAAATATTTTGAACGGCAATATTGTGTAGACTGTTCAAAGCCAATGCATTAGCAGCGACGTGGTGAAAATGAGCTACTTAAGTACTTCGGGAATAAACCTATGTTCCTAAAAGTAACAAGATACCAACATTTTACTATCGTTCCACATTGCAGTTGTTGTTCGCCAAAGAATTCTCTGCATCAATCAAATTATAATTCTCGCTGTCCAGTGACGGTTAGCATACACGTCTCGCAGGTCGATGCTGGTGAATACTCACTGGGTGGGCCACTATTGTGACTTTGTGTCGGAAAAGGCTAAGCTTGGTAAATATAAGGAGAATAGCGTAACGCTGAGAATATTAATATCGCAAACCATTACTAGTGTATTAGATTCTCATGGGATGCTCCTCTACTGTGGACAACGCTAAGGTTAGTATGTATAGTGACTGTTAGCATACTGGAATTGCGAGCTGTTACTGGTGAGTTGGGTGCCTAAATCTTGTTTATTTTCTAAAGTAATTCTCCAAGATTAGAGGACCAATCAACTGAAACAGTGGTCAAAATAACAAGAATTGTAATACTAGTCTGAATAATTCATGCAATAAAAACTAGGCTACACAGGGTCGTATCAATCGAAACCCTTGTACTCATTGAGCTTGTCTTTTAAACAATTCGCCAATTTGGTTTCTATTATACCAATGAGTACTTTCTGTGATATCTATCTATCTATCTATCTATCTATCTATCTATCTATCTATCTATCTATCTATCTATCTTCGTGAGTGTGTATGTATATATACACGTAAATACGTGTACCCGTACATGCACACACACACGCGCGCTTTCTCTCTCACACACGCACGCACGCATACACGCATTTGATCACATATCCTTTTCAAATCCCAAGCGCAATTTCAGATGCTTTATTGTTGTTCAACTTAATCTTGTTAACAACTTTTGGGCTGATTTGCGGCAAAGTTTGTCAGTTGGGCTTTGGGTACATTATCGCTGGCATCCATATTTTTCAATTTTAACAGGCTTTTCAAATGAATTTCCGGTGTGCAATTAGAAAATAAATATTTTTTATCATTCGGCTTGAATCACAAAGCACACGAATGAACTCACTGTATAGTATTTGTTCAGGATCGCAATGCACACACACGTACTTCCCATCTGTATGTCTGTCTGTCTGTTTGTCTCTCTCTCTCTGTCTGTCTGTCTCTCTCTCTCTCTCTGTCTCTCTCTCTCTCTCTCTATATATATATATTCCTTCCTTAAGAGCAGTTCATGTGTAAAAGAAAAGGAAGTTAATCCATTTAAGGAGGAAAATTCATATTAGATTCACCCGAAATATAAATCCGGTATTGATTTTTAAGCTCAGAAACGTTCACCATTTATAGTAGACGTGGATTTTTCTTGACATCATCTTCGATCTTTTGTAAGCTTGATAAAAGTATGCTAAGAGGACAGAAGTATGACAGTATGCGATTTTCTCATTTTAAGCGAGCCTAATTATCGACGTGACGTTTATTTTGTAAAAAAAGGTATAACAGCAAAAATAGAAAACATTCCCAAGATGCGAAATCGTCAAATATAACATCTTAGAGGATTCTTTTTTAAAAAATCCGAAGAATATATCGTTTTGTTTCTTTTCTGACTTCAGGTTTATTTTTTACTTCTTCTTCATCTTTTGTGCATAGACACTTAGAGAAAAACAAATCTATATGGCAATATTGATTTATTACTTTAGCTACTTTTGCCAAGTCAATAATTTCTCACGTTCGCTCACTCACAAGGACATATATAAAAAAGACATTTATTTTCAAAAGAGACAGCCGCTTGCTACTCATGTTTAACATTATGCGTTCGAACTTCACAGTTTCTTCATGAATTTAACCTTTACCTGAGTCTAGAGAAAAGTACTCATTGAACAGAGGAGACCAAATTTATAAAGCAATCAGTGAAGATCAAGTAACTAGTTATAACTTGCAAGACTAACATCCTAAATGTTTCCCTACAGTAGAAATTCCGAATTTATTGTTAATCAATTCAGATACAAACTTTTTGTATGGTGCTGTCAAAAGGTCCAATCAAAAAGGTAAAAAATAAATAGTCTAAGTACATAATGTCCATTGCAAATGGCCCTAAGACAAAACGGCCAACATGCAAAATAGTCCAATGTCAAAAGGTCCAAAAGACATTTGGTCCAATGCAAAAAGGTCCAATACAAAAAGTCTAATGCAAAAACGTCTAATGTAAAAAGGTCCAATGCTAAAAAGTTCCAATGTAAAAAGGTCCAGTGCAAAAGTGTCCAATGCAAAAACGTCCACACACACACATAGGTACACACATACATGCGCATGTACCTTACACGCATGCCATATACGCGCACATATGCACACATACGCATACTTTATGCACATATACTACATACATGCAATATACTCACATGTACACGTTCACACACATGCCACACATGCACACACATACATACATGCTATATATGCAGACACATGCCAAACAAATCTAATGCAATAACGGTCCAATGCAAAAACGTGCAAAATTTCAATGCAAAAAAGTCCAATGCAAAAACCTCCACACACACACACACACACACACACACACACACACACAGGACACTTTACATAGATACACACATATTCACGCATGCAACTTACATACATGCAATATACGCACACATGCACACATACACATACGCATTCACATACACACATACTGTATGCACATATACTATATACATACATACTCACATGTACACGTGCATACACACATACATA
>VCCN01000420.1:17315679-17328323 GCA_006491835.1 Architeuthis dux | reverse complement strand
CAACAGATACAAATTGGAAACATACACTGCTGAAAAGCTGATGAAATTCTCTCTATAACGATATATATATGTATATACCCCCATCAGAAATTCATTCCACGATCCATAGACTTTGGACTGTGTACTTGTTTCCTCGCAAAATGCCGAATACTTAGCTTCACATTTTTGATTGTAACTTTTTAAGCCCAAAAGCTACCAATTGAGAGCATGCATCGTTGGGTAGCTGGTGAAATCCTCTTTATAACGATCTATATATGTATATACTTCCATCAATAATTAATTCCACAGTGCATAGGATTTTGACTGTGTACTTGAAGTTTTCATCGTAAAATGTTGAATACTTAGCTTCTTGTTTTGGACGGTAACTCTTTAATCCCAACACATACATATTGGTAACACACACCGCTGGAAAGCTGATAGAATTCCCTTTCTAACGATATACATATGTATATACCAGAATGAAAGAGTAATTCTATGATCCATAGAATTTGGACAGTTTTCTTCGTAAAATGCTGAATATTTAGCTTCGCGTTTTGGGCTGTAACATTTTACAACCAACAGATACAAATTGGGAGCATGCATCGTTGGGAAGCTGATAAAACGAGAATTAATTCTACGGTCCATAGCATTTGGAATGTGTACTTGAAATCTTTTTTTTTTAAATGCGGAGTACTTAGCATCACATTTTGTGCTGTGACCTTTTAATCCCAACAGATACAAATTGGTAACATACACCGCTGGGAAGCTGATATAATTCTCTTTCTAACGATATATATATGTATACTTTAATACAAAAAATAATTGTACGATTTATAGACTTTGGGCTGTGTACTTGAAGATACATCGTTGGAAAGCTGGGGAAAATCTCTTTCCAACGATATATATATGTATATATCTCCTTCATGAATTAAATCCACAAATGTGCCTATAACGTATACTTTAGATATTCTTGTAAAATCCAGAAATACCTATAAATTATTTATTTTTGAATTCCTCATGTCTGAAACCCATGATTTAGCCTTTTAAAGTACTCAGATATCTCAACTGGGAGACGAGATATGAAATTCCGTCTTTTTTGGTGTGTGCTGGTGGCCATTTTGTTTCATGCAAATGAGGTAGTTCTTCCTAACCTTTTTCGTGGGAACTTATTTTTTCTGAAAGAGGACATCCTAAGGAACATTTTGATACCTTACATGTAGAATCATGGGGGAGGGGGTGCACGGTAGCCCCTGCTGGCCCCCGGCCTAATTCATTTATTTCTCGAATCGCTTCTAGGATACAACCATAGTGCGGATTTCCACACTTCAGCAAAACGCTAACTGCTGTAATGGATCGTTGGCTAGCTGCCACTTCTCCCACTCTAACGTCTAGCTAACTCTCTCGCTCTCTGTTTGCCTCCCCACATGTCCGGCGGAACAGCCACGGACCACGTCTGCCTTTGGCCAGGATACATTGTCGACTCTCGAGTCCAACGTATTTTACCGTCAAAAAGAATCAAACTCTTTGTCTAACGGTTCGGCCAAACAGAAGCGCGAGATTTCAAAAACCCTGTGGATGGGCATTCGATTTGTTTACTACATCTAACATCTTCAACTAACCCTACATGCTTTGCAAAACCTTTCCTACCCGTATTATTTTACATACCTACCCTAATCTTTTTTCAAAATATATGGATATATATATTAATAGCCTGTTATCCATTCTAATAGTGGAAATACATGTATGACATGTATTCCCAATAACGCACATTGGGTCAAACTTAATGACTGCAACAATTAGCCTTGCACGCATCAACAGCCTAATCACTAAGACACTCCTTTCCTTTCACATGCCTATTCTACCATAAATTTCATGAACCCTCTCAGACAATGGCCCTTACTTACTCGATTTCGTGGAATGTCTGGAATATCCTCATTACGCACATTTGCCCAATTTCTCCAAAAACTCCATTCAACTAGCATTAATCGTGTGAGCACTTTTTGGCTTTAACTCCCAAAAGCAGGCACATAATTACTTCACAGATTATAAGCGGCAACAGCGCTTTCGAACTTCGTCGAGTGCCGGCAAAACTTTTCCCCCAAATCCCATATCTCTAACCGTTCTAATATTTTAGCGTGAACCCCGATCCTGCGTCGAACCCCCCCCCCCACTACAATATAACTCTCGGAAAATGGTGTACAAATATCTCGAACAATAAAACACAATGAAAAAAAAACAATCTCTCCTGTTCCCCCTTTCTCGCCGTTCGGAAAGGTCCGTGAAAAGATACTAGGATATTATTTTTTAAGGGGAAATCCCTTAAAAAATAATATTCTAGTATCTTTTCACGGACCTTTCTTTCTAGCCTCTTTAACGCTTTGCTGAGTGTTGGGTGGACCTGTCTGCAATATTACAGCAAAAGGAAAAACATGTTTTCATCAATTAACGCATTTACAACAAGAAAAGAAATGGAACTAAACGGTGAACGTACCTCAACAATATGTACAATTGAAAGTCACAAAATACGGTACTGTTGAGATAAAAGAGTATTGTACAAAAATCAATCCCAGAAAAATAGAAGAATATACAATAAGAAAAAAAAAGTAATTAAACAACTCAAGGTCGTTTAAAAAAACACAAATAACAGTACATAAAACAGGCGACTCCTGTCTCCAGACAGTCAGCCGTTTGTTTCTTTTCCTTTTTTAAATTTTTCTTTTTTTTTTCAACTTTGTTTCGAGTTGAGTTCAAACAGTCTTATTACAAAAGTTCGTAGCGATACAGTGTCCACTTTGATGCTGAAACTTTCTAAGAATTCTAACAATACAAATAAAAACAAAACAAAAAAAACACACATCGCTTACTTAGAACAACGACAACGTTGTAAAAAAGAAAAATGTTCACTGATTCTTTTGTGTGTGTGTGTGTTCTCTTCCTTTTTTCAAATGAAATAAGGATAAATGTTCCTTTCTGTTTTTCTCTTGTTCAGGAAAAAAGGTCCATTTTTCGCTCCATGCCCAAATCGTTTCATCAGTAATTCCTTCAAGGATTCTTCCGGATTGTCTTAACAGCTTTTTTCTTTCCATTTTCGGGCATAACGTTTTAAAGAGAGGGACACAGGTGAGATGGGCTTGACTGCTGGATGCCTGAATTCCTGTAAAGAATATACATCGAACAGAGAGATAGAGAGAGAGAGAGAGAGAGAGAGAGAGACAGAGACAGAGACAGAGACAGAGACAGAGAGAGCGCGCTCAAAATAATAGAGTAGATATTTAAGTAGCATCGTTTATTTGCTTCCTTTGTAATTGAGTGTAGCTTTTTGCTACTTTCGTGTTTTCTCACTAGTTCTATCGTCCAGTCGTTGGTAGTGTGGATGTTTTTGTGTTTTAAATTAACCTCAGTAAACGGTGCAGGAAGAAGTTTCTCTTAGTTGCATTAATAGTTTTGATGTTTCCATTTGAACCTTTCTGGCGAGTGGTGTTTTGTTCGTGACACCACACTAACGTCGCGCAGTTTACCAAAGGTCACGTCTCCCAGGAAAAAACCAGCCTGGAGGCGAACAATATGCAACTGGTACTGATCCTCCAAATACTTACAATGGACACCAACAACGGGTGACTCCCCATGATGGCACACCTCAGTCATCGCCTTCTAATAATCAAGGGAAAGGGGGAAAAGTAAAATGGACTAGGGAGGATTACAAGAAGGTTATGCGAGCATACTACTATGCTGTACACAAACCATCAAAGTATAGTGTCACTAATGAAACGTATAGAACATGGAGAAAGGATTTCCCGAACATCAGAAATAATATAGACGCTAACAAACTAGCAAATGTAAAAAGAAACATTATCAAAGAAGAAACGGTTGACTGAGGCAGAGCTCGTTCAGCTCGAAAAAAGTGTTAAAACTGAAATGAATAATGAATCAGCGAATACTATAATTCTGTACAAGTAAGAGTGCAAGGCGAAATTCTGAATCATGATGAAACTGAAAGAATGTTAAGCAATACATATGAAAATAGACAATATCAGGAACAAGAAAACCAGTTAAGAAATGAAGAAAATGATCCAGCTAAGGAGGAAGTTGAAGAAATGAAAGCAAACATCATTAGGGAATTAGCAAAAACTCAACACACTAAATGGAAGAAAGGGAAAGATTGGACAAAATCAGACATGATAGAAAAAAAGAAACACATTATTAGAATAGCAGATAAAGCAATCAACGAAATAGTAAAGAGTATTGACCTGGATTTGTCCACCCTAAATGAAGTAATATACTCTGCTGCAGTAGTCATAACGTCACTGCAAAAACCTAGGAAAACAAAAGCTAACCCAAGAAATAAACACAAAGCACCACTATGGCAAAGAAGGATAGAGGAAGAGATTGAAGCTCTACGGGCAGAACTCTCGATCTTAGATGAATTATCGAGGGGAATAAAAGTGAAAAGCAGGAGAGTAAAAAAAAGAATGTAAATATGATATAAAGGAAGAAAATGATATACCAACTGAGATCCTAAAACAGCGCATCCAGCCAAAAGCACAAAGAAAGAGAGGATACGAGAAAAGGAGTAAATTATACAAACAAAATAACACCTTTAAGACTAACAAGAAAACGTTCTACAGGGAAATTGGGAAATCAACAAAGCCTGTAGTAAAAATACCACCAAGTGAAGAAGTGAGAGAGTTCTGGAATAAAATATGGGGAAATGAAAAGAATTATGACAGGGACGCAGAATGGATTAAAAACACCGAACACAAATACAGTGAGATGGAAGAGCAGGAACGGGCCAACATAGACGTCGAGGAAGTACAACAAGCCCTCACAGAAAATCACAAAAACGGAAATCCCCAGGAATAGATAAGGTACCTAACTTCTGGCTAAATGCTCTTCCATCTATGCACAAACCATTAGCAGATATGTTCTCTAATGCTATCAATAACCCACAGCAAAACACAGAATGGCTAACCCAAGGCATTACGTATCTACTCCCAAAAACTGATGACACTGCCAACCCAACAAATTACCGACCAATTACATGTCTATCCACGACCTACAAGATACTAACATCGATCTTAACTGGATGAAAAACGTATCAATCCCTTGAAAATAATAACATACGCCCCGAAGAGCAAAAAAGATGCAGAAGAGGCTCTTACGGATGCAAAGTTCAGTTGCTGATCAACAAGATGATACCAGAAAACTGCCGTTCAAAAAATAAGAACCTAAGCACTGCATGGATAGACTGCAAAAAAGCCTTCGATGGTGTCCCGCATAACTGGTTCATAAAGTTACTAGAAGTACTGAAAATCTCTCCCTCTCTTATTAACTTTCTAGAAGTCAGCATGATACAATGGAATACTACCTTAATCCTCAAACACCTTAATGGTGAAATTAGATGCGATAACCTGCAGATCAACATTGGAATATTCCAATGAGACTCTCTCTCTCACCCCTATTATTCTGCATTGCATTAATACTTCTCTCAAACGAGGTAAATAGCATAGGGTATGGATATCACATACTAGGCAGGTCTATTAATCACTTGTTCTACATGGATGATTTGAAACTGTTTACCAAAAATAATAATGACTAGAAGGCAACTGTAACAAAAACTTAGTGAGGATATCACCATGGAATTTGGCCTAAATAAATGTGCTAAGCAACCTTTAAAAGAGGGAAGCTGGTAAAAACAACGGTTATAGAACTAGTTATGGAAGCCGTGATTCGCGAACAGGACCAGTAAGAAGTATACACATACCTAGGAATCAACGAAGGACAAGGGATCCAACATGCAGCAATGAAGGAGAAGATTAGAAAGGAATGTATTAGACGATTAAGGGCAATAAACAAAACTGAGCTAAATGCAAAAATAAGTTTGAAGCTATCAACACCATAGCTCTACCTGTTGTTACCTACTCGTCATAAACTCGAAGAGGTCTGGAGAATAGATAGAAAGATAAGAAAGCTTCTTACCATGTATAGCATGCATCACCCCAAAGCAGATGTAGATTGTTTGTACCAGACTAGGGTAGAAGGAGGTAGAGGATTGATCAAACTAGAGCTAGCATAGAAGACCACAACTATAGGGCTCGAAAGATACCTAATGGCGACAAATGACTGGATGCTAAAGTCAGTCTACCAGCATGAATCGACTAAAAAGCTACACTCAATAATTAAAGAGAACCAAAAATCAAACGAGATTTGCACCTAAACGATCAGGGTGAAATAGGTAGCGGATCACCAACACAGGAGGCAAAGAACCTCAAACAAAAGGCAAAAACTAAAGGCCTAACCAACCTGAAAGCCAAATGGCAAGAAAAACCCTTACATGGACGATACCCATTGCGAGCACAGGACTCTGATGTTGACAAAAATCTGACCCATCAGTGGTTGCGGATCTCTGGGCTGAAACCAGAAACCGAAGGGTTTATCCTAGCCGCTCAAGACCAAATCCTGCTAAACAAGAACTTACCAGGCACATATTTTATGGAACGGGGCAGATCCAAAGTGTCGCTTCTGTGCACACGCCCAGGAGACTATTGATCACCTAGTATCTGGCTGCTCTACCCTAGCCCCAAACGAATTTAAGAATAGGCATCACATGGTGGGGCAATACTTTCACTGGAAAATATGCCAACACTATAACCTACCCCACGCAGAAAAATGGTATGAGCACAAACAACCACCTGTGCCAGAAGGTGAAGGTGTTACATTGCTATGGGACTTCACCATACACACCGACCGCGCTATACAAGCCAATAGACCAGATATATTGATAAAAGACTTCAAATACCGAAAAAACATCTCAGCAAAGGAATTTGAAAAATCGAAACGGCAAGAATGTGGCACTTAGACACAACTATCATCCCAGTAGTAGTAGGAGCATTGGAAATGATTAAGAAAAAGACTGATGCACACCTTTAAAAAATCCCAGGAAATCCATCGCTGGCTGAGATACAAAAGATCGTGCTAATGGGCACTGCTCACATACCCAGAAAAACACTCTCAATTCAATATACCCCCAAGCCTTATACCCAACTTATGTGTCCGTATGTGAAACTCTTTCTGTCTTTTTTTCCACATGAACTCTGTCTTTGTTACGATGTTTAGATTGTCTTTCTTTTTTTTTCACCCGTTCTCCTTTATAGTGTCCCAATTATATTCGCGTGTCTGTGCCCAGTGAGTGGTAGGCAAACGAATGATATTAAGAAGAAAAAAAAAGAAAAAAGAAAATAACTTCCTAAGAAAACCTACATTTGCCTTAGGTCTCAGGTGAAAGACTTGGTATATGATGGTATGAAACCGCAAATCAAGGAAATAATAATAATAATAATAATAATAATAATAATAATAATGATTATTATTATTATTATTGTTGTTGTTGTTGTTGTTGTTGTTTTTTGTTGTTTTTGTTGTTGGCTCTAGATTGATGTCGCAGCTACTGCTGGGGGCCCGATGACACTCTGCACCTTCACCTTTTTCAATATATTCTATGTCTTTAATAGCACCGTAGATTGCACATCTATAGTTCATGAAATATCTACTTACAATCCTCTCTGTCGTCATGGTGGTCATTGATAAGATGAAACTGTGCCAATCAGTTTACCTCCCCGGGGTATTTCGGCTACTCACACGCTGGCTCAATTGTTCCATCTTTTCTACTACAGCCCACATAGAGAACTGTATTGAGACATGCATTCCTTCCCAGATAATAATCTATGTTTTATCTGTTAGGGGATGCACGTTTTCAACTTCTTATTTAACAACTTATAAAGCCAGGCCCACAGAATTCACACAATATACAGTAAATAATATTGTAAAAGTCCTGAGATCAAGTATAGTCATTATTTGACGAATTATTGGTACTAGTTTTTCATTAATCTTGTATTGAACACAACGTTTCAGCCAACGATTTTCCCGACCGTCTCACGTATATATTGCATGCACATAATCTCATAAAAGAACAATGGTCACTAAAGAAAATATTCCATAAGAACAATGGGTGTTAAAGCCTTCCATAATACACTAGTCTGGTAATGATTGAGGATTCATCTGACGATAAGCAACAAAAGAAAAACCTGGAAAAGATTCAGAGATTACCGAACGGAATTGTCATTCGAAGAAAGTCGGAGAACACAAGATACTAGTCCGAATAATTCAAGTAAAAGACATCCACATATTTTCATTGTTGTCAACTAAAAGTGCCATAATTGTCATCTGAAAATGTGTTTCTTTCTTTTCGATTAGTTGTTCAATGAATAAATAATCATAAATATAGCAGGACAATGTAGATGTCTTCTAATCCTCGACTGCTATCTACTTTTCTATTTCCAGAGAATCTTCCACAAACTGGAGGAACATAACCATTTATGTATCCATTAAAATCGAATGGGGTTCTGTCGCATTGTGATCATCCTTAAATCTCTATCAACCTCGTTACTTTTACGCTAAGAATAAAATGTCGAACAATCATACTTGTACGGTTTGGAGTTCAAGCCATCTCAACTTGCAATATTTCGAGAGAAGATATAATCTTTGTAATACAGTTCGACTCTATGTTTAATCCTTGATCGAGCGTTTTCTTTCGAAAATGTATTTACGTGTATTTAAGTCACACCAAGTTTGTTTAGTCAAGGACAACAAAGCAGAGATACTTCATTTTATTCTATTTGAATATTATTGAAAATAAGTTAACAAAAATATATACACTTTATATTATTTTATATTTAAATATACTAGATTAACTATTTATTTGATTAATATGCTTGTTCTATTACATGCACTATTAACCAACATAACGTTTTAAAATCAGGTTTACGTCACATCTCGAAATTGAGAAGTAGGTATACGCCATACCCCCGCGTATCCCCCATTTTCATCCCTGCTAATAATTAATTGCTACTTCCAAACATCATCGCAATGAATTAGCGATCTAAGATTTCATCTTCTGCATGAAAACGTTTTCTTCAGAGGTCATCTATGTACTTTAAGATCTACTCTAACCACAAGTAATAAATATGTATTGCATCATTGTAATATCAATTATTGCTATACTTTATGATACACGGTATTTCAATATATATTTGAATTATCTCACACAAGAATATTCTTGAAAAGCTGCAATATTCTGGTTGAATATCTTTGAATACAGATAATTATTCGACATCCTACTAGAGATAAAGGGACATATACATTCAGTTATATGTCGAAAAAGATTAGCTCAATTTAAAATCGATCTGTACAGTCTCACCAAAAGTACTAATAATCTACGTTGTAACCGTGTAGATGGTAAACATTTTGTACCAATGCAACCATTCAGAGAACGTGTAAATGCCTCTCTGAGCCGCTAAGATGACAAATGTTATTTTCCTTATCAGCCATATTAGTCCGGGGGCCATCAGGGGTTACCGTGCACCCCCCATGATTCTACATTTAGGGTATCAAAATGTTTCTTAGGATGTCCTCTTTCAGAAAAAGGATGTTCCCAAGAAAAAGGTTGGGAAGAACTACCCCATTTGCATAAAACAAAATGGCCGCCAGCATACACCATACAAGAAATATATATGACGGTTAAGCAACTTCGGAAGTCATGTTGAAAGAATAGTAGCTGGAAGCTTTCAGAGTCAGGGATTTCAAGTGACTTTTGTAAATGTGTTAATCTTAAAAGTAGGCATACACTTCAACTGGTGGTGATATACACAGCTATGTAAACAGGTATTTTGCCATGTATTTATGGCAAGTTTTACACGTACACACAATTACCAGAAATATTAGCAGAGAGAAACTGCGAGTATTGAAAATCAGAAAACAAAACCCAAGTTTTCACCTAGCATAACAAAAAGAAAAGAGATATCAGATGGCTGGTTCATACAAAAAAACTTGTTCTATAAGTATATTACAGATTGAATAAAGTTTCACCACATATATATTTGTAACCTTCCATCAAGCTAAAATAAACGGAAAGTTATTTTCACACAAAACTAATTTTAAATTGCTAATCTTTGAACTTGGATGATGATGAAAATAGACAGATCTCGTTCTGAATAAAAATAATCTCACCTCGTAAAAAGCCACATGCTATTTAAATAAATAGGGAAATAGACTAAAAAGCACATAAATGAGACATATAGTCCGGGGGCCAACAAGGGCTAGCGTGCACCCCCCCCCCATGATTCTACATTTAAGGTATCAAAATCTTCCTTCGGATGATCTCTTTCAGAAAAAAGATGTTCCCAAGAAGAACTAACTCAATTTCATAAAACAAAATGGCCGCCAGCATACACCAAAAAACAGAATTTCATATCTCGTACCCCAGTTGAGATATCTGAGTACTTTAAAACTTATTTTTTTTAGGAAGAGATATTCCCTTAGGTCTAACCGTAACACAGACAGAGAATACAATGTATTTTCTCAGGGTGTGAGAGACATTTTTGTCCGCTTCTCGATTTTTATCCAAGGGTACTAAGGCTCCAGATCGTCTCCCTTGTCTCTTTTGTCACCCAAGAGCCACATTGCGTGCATGATGTTCTAATTATCAGCAGCACGTGGGGAAAACATACAAAAACAATTATATAAATGACGACTAAATTTGCATCACAAACAGTTAATCTCTCTAATTCGATTTGAGAAAAACACTAATTGAATTAATGTGCTGACGGTACGAACTGCGAGCTCGAACCTGAACCCTCTGCCAAAGCACAGCGGAAGAGACATCGTGTGGCGGCGCTGTTGGAACATCCGGCGTCAGACACTTCACATACGGGCACCTGAATCACTCATAACGTAAGACGTGGCATAACGTAAGACGAACGTTGTTGGCGTAGAAGCAAAGATTCGAACGAAAACAGTGCGTTTGCCGGTGTCGTGCGGAAGAGGTTTCCTCCGAAGAGGTGTCCTGTGAGAGAGACATTTGTTCTGCGGTCCTCCCGTTTTAAAGAGACTTTGTGCCCTGCGGTCCTTCCGTTTGAAAGAGACTTTTTCCACTACAAACTATTTCGGCATATTTAGGACAACAAGTTCGACCTGAGACTGATACCCAAGTTTAGTGGTGCCATAGTCGAATGGATTGAGAAGGCGGAGCTTGCATACGAATTGTGCGGAATAAAACGGATTGTGGGGTCCTCCCTCTGAGGTTGACTGGCGCCGAAGCGTGTTCTCTCTATGTGGAAGGCTCGTGGGGCACTTTCCTGTGTGTGGCTGGCTCAGAGTGGTGACAGCGTTCCTGAAACGACGAGCAAGCGCAGTAACCAAAGGATGGGACGATAGAGTCGACGATGCCCCCTCAAATGCATGGTAACAGAGACAGTGACCAGAGTGCGTCAGAAGGATCCTGTAGGAGGGGACTGGTTCGTGCGTGGCCACGAGATGAAGGTATGGGTTGATGCGAGTTCCTTGGCTACTGGAGTAGCACTGGAAGTGCATGGACACATCGTAGAGGATGCATGTTGGTTGCGTCCGGCGGGAGACTCTAAACACATCAATTTGGCCAAGCTCGACGCAACAATAAAAGGCAACAACCTGGACCTCTAATGGCAAGCATCAGTATTGCATTTGGTCACTGATTCCGCGTGCGTCCATCGCTGGGTTTCGGATACCCTAAACAGAAGGGCACACGTAAATACGAAGGCGGCAAGTGAGATGCTGGTGAGACGGCGATTAGAAACAATTCGGGCGTTGGTTGAAGAGTACGCCTTAACTATGGACGTGACGCTGGTCAAATCCGACCAGAATCGAGCCGACCAACTTACCAGAGTACCGCAGAGGTGGTTAAATTCATTAAGAAAAGAAGCTGAACTGGTCGATGTGCGCTACTGCTGTGGGCGAGTTGGACTCCAGCCAAGTAGCTAACATCCACCAACAAAGTGGGCACCCGGGTGTGAAGAGGACCCTTTACTTTTCCAGACGCGTCGACCCCTCAGTATCGACAGAAGTTGTGAAGTCGATCGTCAGGGGGTGCGAAGCATGCCAGTCCATTGATCCAGCACCAGTACGATGGCAGAATGGGAAACTCAATGTAAGTGACGTGTGTAGGTTCGGTATGGACATCACCCATTATGGTGGAAGACACTATCTGACCCCATCGACTGTGGTCCTACTCGGTTCTCTGTTTGGCGACTGCTGATTAGCCAAGACTCGGCAAGTGTCATTCGACAATTGGAGTCGTTGTTTTACGAAAGAGGACCGCCGGTTGAACTCCTCACTGACAATGACACAGCGTTCCGCAGTCAAACATTTAAGAACTTCGTAGACGAATAGGATGTTCAACTGCGGTTTAGGTGTGCCTACGTGCCTACGTGCCTACGTGCCTACTGGAAATGGTATAACTGAAAGATGCCACAGAAGCGTCAAAAGAATTGCGGCGAGAAAACTGGGTTCAATTATGGAAACAGTGTACTGGTACTATGTGACACCCAAGAACGACGCTTCATCCCTAACAGCACCCGCCGGCATGATATATACCTACCAGGCATCGAGACGCCACTATCGCCTGAACATGAGAGGGGATCGGTCCAATACATGGTAGGAGATTCTGTCTGGGTTAAAACCGATGCACGTCCAAGTTTGGCAAGGGAAGAGTCACTGGTATCCACAGCCCCCAATCAAACGTAGTTAACGGGACGCCTCGCCATGTAAGAGATCTCCGTCCCGTTGTGGAGCCGAGC
>VCCN01000420.1:17302471-17312886 GCA_006491835.1 Architeuthis dux | reverse complement strand
AATATTTGTATATGAATACACCTTGCTGTACTCATAGAATAAAAGCACATCCCGATAATAGGGTATGAACAGACGAACTGCTTCTTACTCTAGCGCGCATAATCGTATAAACATATATGAAACGTATCACTTCACTTATCAAGAAGAACCATCTCAAGATATTTTCTCTCTGCTTTGATGTTTATCTTCGTCCGACGATGTGCCAAGTATTTTCCAAATCTTATTGAGAGTTTTTCCTTATCACTTATTAACGTTCAGTTTATGTATAGTTTTCGAACCCAATAGTATTATTTATAGGTCAATTGTGACATTAGAGCAAGTGTGCCATGAAGAATGTAGTGGTCAAAAATCTCCGTAGAAACTCTCAATACTTCTGTAGAAGCTCCGAATATTTCTGTAGAAACTCTCCATGGAGAAAATAGTAACTCTCAAAACGAAAACCGTTGGTGAACTATTGAGTGATCTATGTGTCGTACGGTAACGTGTGATGATAAAGACAATGCCTTTTGAAGTAGTGACAGATTATGTACATTGTTGTTAATTACTTTGATATTTCGAACAAGTGTATTGACACATGGTTAAATAACGCCGTGTTCTTGAGTAGTGAGTGTTAATTTCTAATTGCGCATGTGTAAAAAGTATGGAAAATGGTTATTATTCTATTCAAACAGGACAATGATATTTTGAATTTTCCAATTGTACAATGGGTGAATATGCATTTCATTTTTCACATTTAAAGGAAATAATCACATTTGTTTCAGAAAAACAGCAACATATGAATCTAAATTAATATGTATGTACACTAGTGTTAAACAAAAGTGATCCCAAAACATTTAGAAGTGAGAAGTTTGGTTTTTCGAAATTTACGATTGTACTGTAATTCGCTTTCACGAACCAGACCCCAAAATACAATCTGCCATCAAATTCTCGTAGCGGCTTCTAAAGCCCAGTATATCCTGGTGTAAGCACTCGCATTGCTCCCCTGAATACGTCTTCAATGTATCAAGATGAGTGTCAAGCATATGGACTTTGAGGTACAGCCTTGCATCTCATTTTACCGTAGTTTCACCAGTGTATCAACCAGCTCCGCATAGTTTTCGGCCTTGTGATTGCCCTGGAAGCCCCGAACCGGCTTTGACATTAGGCATATTCCGGCATACCTATCGGGAATCAAGACAAACTCTTAGCAACTCATTTCATCTGCAATACAACCATGTCAAGACCTTGCTAGATATCTTGAAGTATGATTAGTACAGCTGGGAGTTCATTGGAGATTTCAAAATGGTGGCATTCCCGATGGTTCTCCAGGTTTTTCTGCGTTTTACGTTTGGATCAGCAAATACACCTTTGCGCACTGACCAAAGAATTCGGGGATGAATAACGTCACGTGGGAGCCACTGTTTGACCCCCGGAAGATGTTGATGTCACCATTGCACATAAAGTTAGGCCTTATGAAATAATTTGTCACAGCTGTAGATACGGGGTTTGCAGTCCTAGGCTGTCCGAGGTAAAATAGGTAAATTACAAAATATCAATATTCTGATCACAAAAGCAAATGTTGAAGGGAATAATAGCCATTTTCTATAATATTTAGACATAATCAAACAGGAAATAAAAAACAGGAACAGAAAAACAAGTAAAACGATTGCATAGTGTAATCATAATCGTCATAAAGGTGTTCCTGAGAATGGTAAGACTCTAAGGGTTTGTAGGACTCAAAAGAATCGCAATATCCAGATCTGGTTACTGCAAACAAAGGAAGGAAAATCAATGATATATACATGGAACTGCCTTATCAGACTTTGAAATTGAAAGAGAGGGTTAAAACAAATAACTTACCCGTGTGCCTAAAACTTGTGGAATACAAAGGTACCGACAGTGCCAATAATCATTGTGGCATTGGAAAAAGTATAACTACTCTAGAAAGTGAATTAGAGATCGGTTGAAGATTGAGACTTTTCAGGCCTTGGAGTTGGCAAGACTCCTGTAGAAAGTGGCGGAAGTTGGAGTAGACTTGCTGTCACTTGATCCGGAGTGATAGCCACCAAAAGGTACCGGTTTAAAAATGTCCATAATAACCAGAGTACTAGAAACAAATGTAAGTCCCCTTATAAGAAGGCTATGAATCCGAAGAGAAATAAAAACAAGGTTAAATGTTGCTTTATTTTTGCAGAAAATAATAAGGAAAGTTGATGAGCTGAACGGCGACTAAAAGTTAATTGCCTGCTAGCAGTGTGAGTTAGAAAAGATTTATGCGAGCAACTATAATGAGGACGATGATACTGTTTTGTAGATATTCAATAGTTATTACTCCAAAATCAAAGTAGATTTAATATCGTCTAATGCTGTACCGAATCCAAACCTAAACAAATTATGCAATATTAAATGAGCCTCTGTTTGGGATGTTTAATTTTCATGCTTGAAATAAGTATTTCTAAAAGCTGAATCGATAAAAAGTCCCAGACACTGGCGTCTCCTTTCAGCATATTTCTTTGTCCATGATACTATCTCGCCACAAAAGACTGTGCAGGTTATTGGAATCAGTTCAATTCCAAACAATGTCTGGGCAATTCAATACTAAGATGCAAAATCCCGTGAGAACATCCGAAAAAATGTTTTCTTTTCAAGGGAAATTATTTTAAGGGGGGATTATACTAGAGATATTCGGTTAAAATTATTAACTAACTTTGACGTATAACATGATGTATATTAACATGTAAAACATGTAAGATAAGATATAAAATATATTATGTTGTTTCATAATTTGATGTTTAAAATCCGTACTGTTTTAGTAGGAGATCAATGCAACAAAAATAATAAGCTTATCTGAAAACTTCACAACAAATATGTGTGAAAATCAGATATTTGCATTTACATATAAATTCTATGATATTTATGTTCGTATTATAATATATAGATACATAGATATATAGGGGCAATCGATGCTAGTTGGCCTCATTTTGCACTCAACGCAGTGTGGAGAATATTTTAATAAAGATAGAGGAACCATTCATGGTTTAAACTGAGCGTTAATATCTTGCCTAAATGTGTGATGTCAACAAATGGCAAAACTATTGTAACATAACTCTCAGGTTGGCTCATGGCTGACTTAGTGACACAGGGACCAACATGTCGTTATGGGTCAAGTCGGCCGCTCGTTTGCAATAAGCAAAAAACGATTCACAAAAGGCAGTTTTTGTATCTTTTTATGTCCCACAAAAGAAAATCTAGAAAATAAAGAAAACATTCAGTTGTGGTGTTAATAGCGTCAATATCTGTGTACAGGGTATAATAATATTTGGCACTCCTTCAGTAGGCACAGTAAAAAGATTTTAAAATTTAAATGTGAAGGATTTCGATACATCCTTTTCGAACAGGCCTGCACAACATACGCGTGCAACAAATTCGGTTTTGTGGCCGCATGACCTCATTCAACCGACGCTTCACTAATTTTGCGCGTATTTAAGTCTCGAAAACAAAGAATTTCTATTATTAGAGCTAATGTTTCTTTCGCTTCTCCAAAAATCCTGGCATTTAATACCCTGAAATATTTTTCCACGTGTGGATATTTCTCCTGATTATTTTTTGGTCACAGACCACAACTTTATTTTTCATTGGAAGTGTACTGTGGGCTGTATATTTAGTTATGATGTACAGTATCGCCCATAAATGAATACATTCTATCACCTTCTTTTAATAAAAAGTTAATTTTTCACTAAAACAAACAGCAGGATTTTATTATTTCTAGTGGAACACTACGCAATCAAAACGGATATTGTCAGGTATTATTTAAAACCGAACAGCATTGAAACTCTGATGCCAAAAATATGAATATGTTGGCGTCCAAAGATAAGTACACACCAGAGGTTCAATTTGGTTCAGTTTGGTCATAAATAATACTTGATATTATCCGTTTTGATTGTGTAATGTTCCACTAGAAAAATAAAATCCTGGGCGACACTGTATATTGGATACCACGAATGAAAAGAAATAGAGAAAAATAGAAACTGAGCTTTTAACCCTGAATGAGCGAATAAATACTTATTTAAATAAAATAGTGTGCCTTGTGTATCGGTATCCGTTCTAAAGGAATATAATTTTAGCGGCACTAAGCATTCTATTCTTGCTAAATTGGATTCACAGGAAAAGAGTATTAACATAGTCAGTTTGGTAAAAAAACCTTGACAAAGAACAGACATTTTTCAACGTTTCAAGTACCAAAACTGCTACAGCTACAGACGTAGACTTTATAAATAAGTGCATATTAATTGCTGTATCAGGGTTATGTCCAGAAAAGAAGGAGATGTTTCAGAATGTCAGTCATGCATGACTGTACAGAGAAGAGTAGCTGACATTGCTGCCAACCTGAGATCAGTTAAAGCAGAGGGTCGGTGAATTCTGCTTTTATTCTCTAGCTATGGATGAAAGGACATATTACCAAGATACATCCCAGCTTCTTCCTTTTATGAGAGGCGTTGACAAGAACTTTGAAATTAGTGAAGAACTTGTTGGCGTGCAGTCTGACTGGTCGCACAACCGGAAAAGATATCTTGAAGTTATCAAGTGTGTGGATGAAAACATGGAATATGATCTTACATATGTAGTGGCCGTTTGCACTGATGGTGCTCCTGCTATGTGTAGAAATATATTGGAGATATTTCTCTTTCTGTTGCTATAACTACACATCATTGCATTATACATCAGCAGGTTTTGTGTGGCAAGATAATGTAATGTCGGTAGCAGTTTCCATTGTGAACTACCTTCGTTCTAGAGAACTGAAACATAGAAGATTTGAAGCTTTTCTCGAAGGGGTTGGTACTGAGTATAAGGAATTAATGTACCATACAAAACTGAGATGTGAGCCGTGGAAGAGTGCTAGAACGTGTTGTAGCTCTGAAAGAGGAAGTATCAAAATCCCTAGAAAATGAGCTAAGAAAATGTCAAAACTTGAAAGTGAACCCCTGAATGATGATCTCTCCTTCTTTTGTGACATTACAAATCACCTAAATGATTTCAATGTTCAGCTTCAAAGACCAACTTATTTTTTAACTATCAGCAGTAGTTAAAGGTTTTTAAATGAAATTAAAACTTTTAGGGAGTCAGCTGTCGAAAGTTGAAATGTGTCATTTTCCTACCTGTGCACAGCATATTCCCAAAAGCAAACATGTTGAGTTAGGAGAGAAATACGCCAAACAAATTGACATTCTTCTATCAGCATTTGACTAAAGACTTACTTTGTCTAAAGGAGAAGATATTCAGCTGGAATTGGTTGAAGATCCATTTTCTATGGATCCAGAAGAAGTGCCCGTACAATTCCAATTGGAGATTATCGACTTACAAGCTTCGTCCGTTTACAAAACGAAGCATAGAGAAAGCAGCCTGCAAGATTTCTACAGAAGTCTGGGCAAGGAACAGTACCAAAATATAATCCAACTTGCAATGAAAAAGTTCAGTATTTCTGGTAACACCAAATATGTGAAGAAACATTCTCCGTCATGAACACTAATAAGAGCAAGACACGTTCTTCTTTAACAAACGAACATTTGTAGGATATTTTGAAAATATCGACTTCACATATGTCTCTTGAATACGATAAGCTTGTGGCCTAAATGAGATGTAATATTTCTCATTACATTTGAAGGGGGTGCAATACTTTAACAGAAAATGCAATAATTGAGTGCCGCTCTCTGTCCGAAAGTGAAATTGTTTCAACTATAACCTAGAGGGAAGATAGAAAAGGGGAACCAGACAATCTAAGGGGAAAAGAAATGGAAGAAACAAACGTCGACTGAAAGAAAGGGTCAAAATATATACTGTGTAAACCCGTGGAAGCCACTTAACTGGAGAATTGGAAAGTGGATATCTAACTTAGCATTAATAAAGGGGCGATTTTAGAGAAAGTTAAACTATTAGTGGTGAAAACTTAGAGGTCTCCGTACGCGTCTAATATGATATTCCCTCTTCATCAGACGAAAGTTGGTTCTCGTAAACAGGGAGGAAGAAAGTTGTCTGGCTGACTCTCTGCCTGCCTGTGATTTCTTACCACCTAGTGACCAGCAAGATGAATTAACAAAATGACCACGTCCAACTGTAGCCGCCGAAAGATGGAAGACTATCAAGCATCAACGAAATCTGAAAAACAGATACAACAGTTGATCAACTATTGATCACACACCCTGCAATGTTACAATATGCCCAAATTTTACTTTAGCGTTAAATAAAGATTATTTTGTTGACATAATAGAACACTTTTGTAGTGTAGCATTACAGATTTCTTGGGTTGGAGACACTTTTGTAGTGATCAAAATAAAAGGACCTGGTTGTGAAATCCTGTGGATTTAAACAGTAACAAACACAGAAACAATCTTTTCCCCTTTTTAAAAAATTTAGAATCTATAATTGTTCTTCTTGGGCAGCGCCAGAAGTGGGGGTGTAGAAGTCAAAGGCTGTCCCGTGGGCGAAAAATAGCTCCCGACGCTATTGGGGACTTTCCGAAACTCGGTTCGCCCATTTATTAGGTATAAGCCACGCCCCTTTTAGCAAAAGCTGTTGGACGGGTATTTTCCTATTGACTGACCCCAACGGAGGATAAAGCTGGGTCCATTGGAAAAAGGGCCCCATCCGTAGCTAATTGTTTTAAGATGACCCTTTCCGAATGTTTTCTGCTAATTGGTTTTTAATGTCTCCGTAGAAGTTGACTTACAGCTTTGTTGAATGTCTACTGGCGCCGACCATCGTGCTCCAGACATCATACACTTGCCCAAATCCAGAATTGGCGAATGTTATCCCTTCATGGTAGGTCACTCGGTGGTCAACTACAGATTGTTATTTTTCGATATTTGTAGACATTGAATTTTTTACACACGCACGCGCTCTTACACTAACACATTAACACCTACACGCTCCCACACTAACACACACGCACACATCTGCCGTGCGAATACCACCAGTGCAGTTAAATGTAGACGCACCTGCATTTCGGTACACAAACAAATTCGGTACACAAACTAATTGCATATTTTTCCGAGCTCTCTTCTCCTTTTTGTACCCAGGTAATACCTAGAAATCAGCACCTATTTGCGTCCCATGCTACACAGAAAATTACGTGATAACCGTTCGACCTAAGGTTCTAGATACTAACTGTCCACCGAGAACAAATTCACACAGTCAAATTTATAATTATACATGCAATAAACATGATAACAGTTTTACGCATTTTAAAAAGAAAAATAGTCCGGATTTCAATTCCGCAAAGGTGTTAGAGGAATTAAAGGTTCATCATTGGTATAGAAAAGCTCATCGACAGGTTTGAGTGGTAAAGCCTCTGCAAACGTCCGTGCATATATACATCAACTAGATTAGCAGGTGCAACTCCTAACCTGTTATCATTTATCCCGTCGGAATTTGTGTCTGATGGTCCTAACTAGTGTATCTATTCTATTCTTAACACTATTTGCCATCTTGTGGCTTATTCTGAACGTTTCTTTGTACATAACGCGGGTGGGAATCACTATTGGCAACACATTTCTGTATTACGTTACCTTGAGAGTTCTGTACATAATCAGAAATCAGCAATCAGCTGATCCTGGCAACGGTTCATTATCCACTCACATATCGCGTTGGTCAAAAATGGAAAAGGAAGCGTTTGCCATATTTTATTCACTTCAAAAATTAAATCACTACCTGCATAGTGCCAAATTTACCATTGTTCAGCGATCATAAGCCATGAGCATATCCTCAAATCGCCAAAATGAGAAGCCTATAATTGCAGAATTGAATATTTAGCGGTGAAAATAACGTATGTGCAAATCTCTTATCTCGCTCCCGAAACCTATCGGCGGATAATGATCATAAACCGTTAGATGACCGTACGTATGAAGTCGCAGCAATTGACTCAAACGAATTCTCGAACACAAGGACTTTGCATTGTATTGCATTAAATATACCGCACATACTGAAGAAATAAATCCACAAATGCCAGGTGTAGATATGGTAAGAGAACAGGACGCTGACAAAGAAATTGAGGACCTCAAGCATCGAATTAGGGCAGTAAAGTGCACTACTAGGGAGGAGAATAAATATGTTTTATTAGTATTAGTATTATTTATTATTAATATTAGTATTAGTATTACTTATTTATTTATTATTTTATTATTTATTATTTATCTCAGCCCGGGGACAATTCGATAATTAGGTTATATATCCCAAATCCTTTACGTGAGAAGATTATAATACCATGATGGAAATGGTCACATTGGAATCGATAAATGTTTTAAAGCGATCAGAAAAAACTATTTTTGGACCCCAAAAATCATGCCAGTATATGTGTTCTATGTCAGACGAGGAATCTTAAAAAGGTTAATCCTAAGATGCAGGAGAGTGACTTACCCACATATCCATTTGCGAAAATTGAAGTGGATGTTCAGGACCTTATCCTTGTTCACTATCGGCTAATACATACATAGTTAGCTTGATATAGTGGTTGACCGGAAGCTTTCGCGGTGCCTAACAGGGAAGTGGAAACGGTAGCTAACCTGTTAATAGATGAAATATTTCCACGTTTTGGTTCTCCACTACAAATAGTTTCGGATAATGGTACTGAAAATGTTAATCGAATTTTGAAAGAAACAGTGGAGAAACTACGAATTAATTATATTACTACATCTTTTCATCACCCACAGAGTAACGGTAGAGTAGAGAGATTTCATAGGACAATGCATGACATTTTAGCTAAAAGAGTAGCAGATAAGTAACGATCCTGGGATATACATTTAAATCAGACATTGGCGGCAATTCGATTCAATGAAAATGATACAACCAAATTTACACCGTTTGAATTAGCTTATAATAGAGAAGTAGTATTAACTATAGATAATGTATTAAAACCGAGACGACTGTACTACGGGGTTGGACATCACCAAATCGCCTTGAACAGGAACAGCATAGGGCCGTCGTTAAAATACATTTAACAAACAGTGGAAACGGTATTATATTGCCATAGAAAAGACGGGGCCAGTTCCCTACAAAATAAATAATAGGGGTTCAACGGTTCGTGTCGATGACCTTTGCAGTGCACATATCGATGAAAAGAACATCCCTGAAGGGAGGCATCGACCAATGCAACAGGCTACCTCAGCTGCAGTACACACGATAGAAATTCGGCTATTAGAAGATAAATGAAGAACAAAGAGAAGAATCTTTTTTCATAAAGACTGTGTTTGTTACTATTTAAATCCACGGGATTTCCCAACCAGGTCCTTTTATTTTGATCACTACAAAAGTGTCTCCGACCCAAGAAATCTGTAACACATAACACTACAGAACTCTTTTTGATGCCGTGACCAGGATTGGCGTGTTTTATCTCTTCATGGTAGGTCACTCGTCGGCCAACTACAGATTTTTTCTTACCTCGCAGATTTTACAGGGGTCAATATTTGTGGACATTGAACTTTACGCACGCACGCACACACTCTTACACTAACACACACGCACACAGATACACTCACACACACCTACACTAACACACGCACACACGCATATGCACATACCGTCAGTGCTATTAAATGTAGATGCATCTGCATTTCAGTACACTTTGACACTACTTACTAACATACGCTATTTAATATCTTTGTTTCTGTATATCCCTTTCAGCTTTAAGCTTAGCTTCACCTCCCCACACACATATATATATTATACTATTACCTGTAGGACATATCGTGACTTCACCAGGGATGCCAAATGTATCATAGAAAGAATAGGAAAAACCTAGCTGATAACACCACACCGACACTAGATTCCCACGAAGATAGATGGATATTGTGACTAGAAACTCTATCCCTAAAGGCCTCATTAGTAAATTGAACCACCATAAGAACATTACAATTTACCCCTCAATAAACATCAACATTGAATACAACACACCACATTTCTAAAATAACACACTTAAAACATACATTCATCCAACCCTATCCAAACATCCAATTCAAACATTAAACCACATTTTAACAACTTGCAAATATGAAACATAAACTATTATAATTATAATATGAATATTTGTTATAAACATTCAGTTCGTTTTTAACACCTATTCGAATTTAAATTATTTCGAACAATCAAACGTTTTAACTAATGAAATTGCTATATAACATCGCTCATCTTCTCCTTGTTATCATTACAATATGTTCTACACACCACACCCATCACACCCACCCACACCCAAACACTTGCAAACATTTCTCCCGGAAATATGTCAAATAGGACCAGGCTAGCATCCGGTTAGCATATCTCTCACCTGTCCACCCTTATATATCCACTATATATAAGCACCAATTGGCACCACCGATAACCTTTAGAAAGATTTTGTGGATCAACTGAAACCTCAGATGAAGAGGACAGATGAAATATGAGATGCCTAG
>VCCN01000420.1:17247724-17262030 GCA_006491835.1 Architeuthis dux | reverse complement strand
TTATTATTATTATTATTATTATTATTATTTGCATCTTTACATAAGAAGAATTGAGTGATAGCAAATTCCATGAAATCTGCAGCACTCTCGCCGATCCAACACTGCGTGGCTTGGATGATGCCAGCTCTTCCTCAGTTTCCAATTCCACCAGTGTATCTGAGAGACTTTTCGGGACAGTTCCCAGTGCGCCACTTATCATCATGTTCCACAGTTTGTACAGTTCTTGGGCATAGTCTTGTTATTTTCATTCTTTTCATTTTCACTTGCTTTCTACTACAGTCTGTCTCTTCCTCTCCCCTAACAACCGGGTTATATCTCCTTGATTGTGGTGCGTGTGGTCCTTCTGAATTGTAATGCCCCCAATGCATGTTTTACCCTTTTATCTAATGAAACACCATCTGGCCTGTTTCCATGGTCAAACCCAGGTCGCTTGTGTAATTCATTGTGAATCCTTCCCCACATCCTATTGTTGTATACTGGTGTGTCCTGACTCGGAGCCTTGCTTGTAAAAATATCTGGACATATTTTTATTACACAACATACATCTTTGTCGGCCGGAGAGAGATGATTAGGAGAACCGCCAGTTCAACAGGGACACGGTCTCGGGCCTTAACGGCTCCGCTGATGTCTGCGTCTTCTTTGAGTGTCGAGATTTCTGTCCGCCTTGTTCGCTATCGGGGTCTTCTTTATAGGTCTCGCTAATGCCTACGTGGTGTCATACGGTGTCAATCACCGGTTCCCATTTCCTGTTTTGAACACTGACAATATTTAGACAATAGTTTGAGGTGACTGGGTTCACTTACATTGCCGCCCCAGGTGTCCGGATACATAAATCATAACAATATAGTGCCTGTCACCAAAACTGTCAGGATAGGTTTCTTCAGTTTTAAGTTGGGCTGGCTGGCTACCTATGTATGTATCTATCACGTGTATAGGCCACACCAATGGAGCCAGAGGGATGGAAATGTAAACATTTACTCCTTCTTATGACTAGAAAAAACGTTTTTTTTGTTTTTGAAAACCCCCATCTAAATAGGTTTTTAGTGGGGGATTCAATTTGCAATGTAAGCAATTCTAAATTGGTCACTTATTTGTGTCCGGCAGTGTTCATGCTTGTGTTTTGAAAATTGACTTTTTTTGTGATCACTGCACAAGGGAGAGAAGTTACTTATTCATTGATCACCCTATCTCCCAATATTTTAATTGATCACCCCTAACACAGCATGCTACCAAAATATATTCTATTGAATGACTAACCAGACAGGTTTCTATATTCTTTTGCTCAACTTTGTCTATTCCATTGTGATGTATTTTACAGTCTTGTCTTTTTCTTCACATAGACGGTATTTGCGATTTCTTTGCATTTTCTCAATCTTCGCTTTGGTCTAATGTAATTGGTTCTGATGCATTTATTTTGGGATGCTATGGTCGGTAATTTTGTCTCCCTCTTTAGTTATCCTCAGGCCACTTCTATGTTGTTGTTTTCTTTACGTAAATTTAATCTATTCGTCTTTAAAAATCGCCATGAAGCTGATCTTTCCATTTTATTAATAGATTATTTGGGGGTATCTCGCTATTCCTTCGTTTGAAATTTTCTCTGTACGGTTTCATGCATTGTGTAAGTTCTGTTATAACGGATTTAACGCAGACTGATAAGTCTTCCTCCTTCTCTTGCTCCACCTTCTCCTTTCATCCTTTCATATAATCTGTCAGTATCATCGCTGTAGCGTAGTGCTTTGTGCATTTTCAATAATTTCCTGGTTTATCGATCAATCGATTTCAGTTCATCTCTTGTCTTGTCCTTCTTGGGAAGGTTTCATAATAAATTACTCACTATATATATGTATCCATGTCCTTTATCAAATATCTACAACTTGCTCTTATTTTAAAAATCTTTGTTCTTTTGGAGTATTAGAAACCGACAACCAAAACTGTCACCAAAACTGTCAACATAGGTTTCTTCAGTTTTCAAGTTGGCCTAACTGGCTATGTATATACGTATAGTGCATATAGACCGCACCAATGGAGTTAGAGGGGTGAAAATGGGAACATCTACTCAATATGATGTCCCGCAAAAATATTCTTTTGTTTTTTCAAATCTCCCCCATCCCAAATAAGTTTTTTATTGTTGGGTGGGGGGCATTTACAATGTAAGTCTATGCTAAATTGGTCATAAGCTTGTGCCTGGAAAGCGTTCACGCTTGTATTTTGAAAACTCGCACTCTTTAGTGATCCAAGTAACTTATTCATTGATCTCCACTTTTCCATTTGTTTAATTGATCACCCCCAGCCCGGCATGCTATCAAAAGACGGTGGTCACGTGACGGTTTCTATCAAGTGACTAACCAGAGTTGATCTTTTTTCTATTTTATTCATAAATCTTTTCCTTTTGTCTCGAGTTGCATTCAACAACTCCAAAGTCCTTGTTGAAAGCATTTAATGTCCTAATACATTTGTTATCTTCAAATTCAATTCCATCTGTTGCACATTTTGTTACCCTGTGTCTACTAAAATCCTAGCTGTTTCGATTAATGCTTAATTAAGTTCTTTTTGGTTCTTTGTGAATAATTTCATATCACCCATGTACATTATGTTGTTGACATGTTCCATCCAATTTGCAAATTGATATTTTTCTTTACAATTCCGTACGATTATATTATATATACATAAACAGTAAACAGCAATGGAGCCAATGAACCCCCTTGAAAGATTTCTGTTTTGATACCTACCTCGTCTAGTGGTGGGGATAAGTAAACTTTACGATTCTTTCTTAAATTAGATAGAATTTTGCCACTGTTCCGGCGATCTCAGAAACTTTAAGACATTCTAAAATCCAGGCTTCAGAGATTTTATCATATGCCTTTTCGTAGTTAATATCACCCATTACTATATTTTAGTCTTATTTTAACTTATTCAAAAATCAGTTACTTAATATATCACAGGTTATTTGTCATATTGATTCTTCTTCTGCAACCTTTTATTTCTTCTGGCAATAGGCCAGAATATGTATGGTAGAACTCCTGAAAGAGAATCGCCCATTTAAAGAATAGGCAAATTATAATTTTGATTAGGATTATGCTGGCATTTGTCATCCATTCTGAAATCCTTTCTTCATTCAGGTAAGTTTGTACATGCTGAACTAGTCTATTATGTAGTATTCTGAATTTCTTAAATAAACATCCATGTACATTCATCAGATCCTGGTAATTTCCAATTGGCGTTGTTTGGTGGGCTTCTTTTTTTTAGGGTATACGTATTTATTTCAATGTTTCCTCCGTCTTCCAATCCAGGTGTGTCTTTTTTCGGCTTTGCCAATAATACAACGGTTCTGTTGTGTTTTTATTGTTTCCCTGTATTTCACTCTATATATTATTGTATTCTGCTGCGTCTTGCTTTTATGTTTGTGTTAATTCTCCGTTTACTACTTTGCAGAACATACCTTCTTTATTATTATGTGTTGTTTTGTCTGTATTGTGCAATTCGCTGTCTGTATAATTTTAGTCTCCTTACTTTGGCTCGTATTCTATAGTTTATTTATTCTACTGCAACGGCTTTTCTTTTCTGTTTTATATTATATTCAGCGGTCTGTTGTGTAATGCTTTCGTACTGATTGGAGTGTTTTTCTCTGTTTCACATCTCTCTTTCCAGTCCCATCTCCCATCCGCCTTTGCTATTCATGTTCATAGTGATATTTAGTCTTTGAACTTCTCAGACGAAGCAAAGTACAACGGCCAAGACGTTGAGACTATTACAACCAAGATGAGGACACTAGTACGAGTAAATCAGTATATTATAATGATTCTGTAGTCTTATACATTCTTCTGTTACCATTTTACACCAGCGTAGATCATGTCATCATGTTGTTATGTTCGGAATACTTTTATAGTTTACCGTTTTTCAATTACTCTTTTTTCAAACGTTGCTTTAGAAGAAAAGTAGTGATTTTTGCTTCCCAAATCGTTTCTCTTAGTTTATGTGATCTCTCCCTTCTCCAATTATAGTTTTCTTTTTTGTATCTGTGGCTTGTGTCATTCTTTTGCTCATATAAGCTTATTTGCCCATGCCAATTTCGTTTGCTCTCGTTTATGTCGTCTAAAGAATTCAGTGATTCTTTTGATACAAACTTCTTTTCTTCAAATACTTTTGAATCTGGAAATCAGCTTCTTTTGGTCAGCAGATTTCTGATTTGTTTCCTACAGTGTTTTCATTTTCCATATTTTTAACATTCATTTTCTGTAGTCTCTAAGAATCAGTACATGACCAATGTATGTCCTCTTCGTTCTAATTCGATCTCTCCTTTGCACCATCAAGAGAGCACCGGCCACGAATGTCACAAAGTCATGTGATGATGACCGACCCCCTTATGTAGACTATCAAGGAAAGGCCTGCCGTAAGTGACGCACGAATATGTTTATTGCGTGTTCAGTTGGTTTACCATGAGTAGTGTTGGTATAAGGTCCTACCAAATGCAAGGTGTTCATTCTGGCCATACAGAGGGAATGTATGTTTACGTCTCAGCCATTATGGCCCAGGGAAATGCTTATATCAGTAAGAAAAGTTAAATGAGGGATGGCGCAACGATAGATATATAAACTATATAAATATAAACAAAAATACCTCTTCTGATACTATAGCACAATTATAATACAAATGTTTAACACCAGAAGCATCTTGTGGCTATCGCTGATCATCGAGGAACAGCAAATTTATAACTCATTTTTCAGTATTCTTACCGACTTAAAAAATAGTGATCTGCACAGTTTCTTTTCTTCTTTGGATCTCAGTCTGTTCTATGTTCTTTTCTTTTCTTTTCTTTTCTTTCTTTCTTTCTTTCTTTCTTTCTTTCTTTCTTCCTTCCTTCCTATCTATCTATCTATCTATCTATCTATCTAAGCTTGTATGGATTAATCCATATATTTCTATATGTCTTTCCCCTTCACTCAATTGCTAGCTCACCATTTCGTATCTATCCACCTATCACTGTCTTTTCATGTTTAGTTTTCTATGTTTCTTTTAAACATGAAAGTAGCAATTGTTTGCGTCTCTTCCAACATCCATTCATTAAGACCGTTCCTTTAGTACAGATTACTGGAAATGCACGAGGGCCGGACACGGCTTATCTATTGACCCATTTGTATACTAAAGTTTACTTTATCTGCACGCTCTAAGGAGAATCATGATCACATTTCTTATATGTTTGTCCGCGCATGCCTTCTATCTCTCTCGCCTGGTGACGATAGGCCTCTTCCGTGCCTCCAACATGTTATGTGAAGTCACGTCTTCTGAATCAGCGCCTACGTTGTACCTACGTGGCTGCCATTTTGGAAGTAATAATGTTAATTGCCATGGACATAGCAGTTCGGGAAGGGCTGGTCTTAATACTTATTTTGCTTGCAGAATGCTAGATCTCACCCCACCTTATATTAGCTGAAAAGAAAAATGAAGGAAGCAAACACCAATTATTTTTGATCTCAAACCATAGTGGCCGCTGATCAAATTTATCGAGTAGTACCAAAATACCCTCATTAAAAAGACACTATATTTTTTATCAAGATATATTTTCTCTCTGCCTTTCCCTCTTATATCACTCCTTTTTAAAAATGTCTTTCTTATTCTATTTTCCCTTCCCTTTAAAATCGTTTAGTCTTTCTCTCCACACTCTTCTTATTTTCCTGTTCTTTTCTCTGTCACACACATACTCTCTCTCCCCCATCTCCCCCTCTCTCTCTCCCTCGCTCTCTCTCTTTCTCGTTCTCCTTTTTTTTCCTTGTACTCATCATATATCTCCTTCTTTCTTTTCTTTTCTACCTACTTTTTTCTCTTCTTCTTCGGGCTTCTCTGTATTCTCTTTTTTATATTTCTTTTCACTTCTGTATATTCCCTCTTATTCCCTTTCTCTTTATATCACCCTGTTTAACCGCTCTTTTCATTACCGCCGTTCTCTCTTCAGCAAACATTGATGAAAAGGACAAAACGACCTTTTAGAAAAGAAGTCATTCATACCACAAACAATAGGAAAACAGTATGTCTCAAGTAATATGCAGCCCAAACAGTATCCTGGTTGTGGCAAGTGTGTTACAATACTATCAAGTGTGTCCTTTTTATTTCTATTGAATGACATAGTAGAATTATTTACAGATTATTATATTTCTATTTCTGCACACCAGTAGTATCTGGTGGCTTTCACTGGAGATCAAGTGAGGGAAAATCTCCTCAAAACACCAGTAATCTCCTCAGTATTCTCACTGATTTTAGTAATGCTGTCATCTGGATAGTTTTAATTCTTCCTTGGATTTCAAATTCAGCCTTTTCACAAAGCTCTATCCCAAGCGCACCAATAATGACAGGTACAACTGTACCTTAATGTTCATCATTTTCTCAGTCCGCCAGGCTTGGTCTAGATATTGTTTCCATCTGCTATTATTATTGTTGTGAATTTTCACACTAACAGTATATGTTGGCTATTACTGGGGATCAAGTAACAGCAAATCTCCTCAAGACTATTCCTGCTGATTTAACAATGCACTTGTCTAAACTGATTCAATTTGTCCTCAGATTTCCTGTTCTTCCAAACGTTTTTCTAGGGGTTATGGGACCGTTCCAAACGCTCCAAAAAGTACTGCTACTATTTAATCTATTTAATAATTCTCTTGAATTCAATGGTTCATGATGTATCTAACTTTGCACTCTCTTCTGTTTTACTCAAGCCTGCTCGAATTGCTACTTCAAATATCTGACAGATTGCATTGTCTTTGTTTACGATGACTACTACTTCAGGTCTGGATAGGGTCAACCGTCTGAATTTCAAAGCCTTGAAGAATTTCCCTTTTCTGTGTTCCATGACAACGTCTCGTTTGGGCTTATACCTTTTGTTTGTATGGTCAAATCAAAGTGGTTTGTGAATCATCATTCCTACCGAGTCGTATGTATTTTTGTACTCTTAAGGTAATTAACTACATTCACTTATTGGATATACATTTTAATTTATGCCTCCTTGATTCTTTAGCTTGCCTGCTGGAATCTCTATAGGGTTGTTTTCTTTACTTTACTGGCTTTCATTTTTGAGTTTTCTAATCTAAAATTTGTTTTTGTTGGTCTTGTTGCAGATTCTTGCTGCTATGTCCCTTTACCAAACTGTGTGTAGTAAACGGAAAGTTAAAAGACAACTCCATATTGGAGTATGTGTGTAGTTTATTGTTCCTTTTATAGCCAATTCAACAGTTTCTAATACCGATGAGTCCTTTTTCTTCCTCTAATAGAGTCGAATCATACCATCTTTAGGCTGTACAGCTTTATGCAATGTTCTACAACTCCGATCCAACAGTTCCAAAATATTTTACTATGCCTACTGCCTATAGATCTATGTCCTTCCCTTGAGATTACTGCTGTTTACTATCGTCACCAGGGTCTTACTAACTATCCTGAAGTATTCATTCTTTAAAAATGTTCTTGTTGCATTGAATTTGATTCTACTATTCCGATATATGTGTAGTGATTTCTATATTCAATGATTTTATTACTGCGATGTTCTGTAGTTGAATTCCTTTTGTTGATTCCAATTTTACTTTAGGCACCACTAGCTATGACAAATAGTTGTATGGATAATGAGACTTCTTCTACCAATCTCAGGTTAGCGATTTTCTTCCTGCGGTCAGCCCTATTTTCATATTCTTCATTGCATTGGCCATGTTCTGTCATTTCAAACATATTTAATAATTGTAAAATCCACGACTGAGCGATAATGCCGTGGGTTTCTTTTAGTCAATTCATATCGTTACCAAGTCTTTCTTCTTGCCTTTACTTATTTCTTGGTTTGTTTCAGTAAATAATACACTAGTGTTCCTCCGGTTTATTTTCTACATTCTTTCTGCTAATCCGATAGAAGTGCTTAGTTTTCTAATAGATACTAATCTGAGGACGTTTCAATTGCACGTTTTCCGGCATCTTTTTGTATTAGTGTTGCCTTACCCTTCGTCATGCAATGCGGTATCCTTCATTCTATCAGGCATTTATAGAGTTGCCGGGCAAGTCCTTCAAGTAGAGACGTAAATCAATTAAATTCCATTCCTTATATGCCATCATGTCGTAGTATTAAGTTGTTGTCTCAGTCTAATGTATCAGACTGAAATAGCAGTTTTGTTTCACCTTGAACACAATTGATTTTCTTGGCGCATTACAACCAACGAAATCTTATTCTATTCCATTATGTTTCTGAGAAACTTTTTTCTAGTTTAGCACATAACATTATGTTCCTACCCTACTTCGTTATATTCAGTCAGGCTGAAACCCAACCAGACGAAATTCTGAACAATTATTTTGCATTTTTCAGCCGAAACTGGGCTTTAATTTTAAGCATGAGTCTTATCCTATGTTGCATTTAATTTATTTTGCAACTAAGATCTCAAACTTTTAAATGAAATAACCTTTCTTGTCGAAATAATAACTCTAAGCGGAATGCAGGTTAATCACGAGAAGTAAAGATAGTTTTAATAATATTTTGTTTGGTATCCGAAAATTAAATATTTTTTATAAGATCTTCGATACCAAGTACATGTTTTTATTGGCTTTAGCTCAGAAAATATCTTATCAAATATTTTCTACTTATAAAATGTTTCTTTTTCAAATCATGAGTATTGTCTCACATCTTCGCATAGATATCTTCATTGAGAACTACAGCTTTTTGCTGCTACATCCTCTGCAGGTAAGGCGGTTATGGAAGATTGGTTTGCCCAGATCGTCACTCACCCAGTCTCTTCTCAGTGAAGCATAGTTGCATGCCAGTGAAGAGACATTCTGTCAATATATACGATGCTGGAACAGAGCGCAAGGAGAAATTGATTCATGCCATTCTCAACAGGCAGTAATGAGAAATGTTATAAAAAAGTTCATGGTAAATGTTTTCAAAAGTTATCGAGTCAAAACAGATTAGAAGGCTAGAAACATCACCGATAGAAGTATATAGATGCATATGGTGTATATGGGAAAATAATGTTGTTCTGTTTTTTTAATATAGTTTTTTAATTGATTTTTCCGGAAAACTTTTATAAAATCGTGCACACACACATACACACACACACATACACACACACACATATATATGTATACTTTCATCATCATCATCAGCAGCAGCACATACATTGGTTCTGTAGGCTTCCTGTGGAGCATAGGGCCACATTATGGTTTCAGTAACTGGTAGTCTTTTTACCAATATGGTGTTGCCGGCTCCACGTCCCCACCCGTTACTCGTACTTGAGATTCATATTTTCTTTTTAATTAGACCTCTGTTTCCAAACCGAGTCCGTTAGTAGAGCGAATATTGTAGACGAATATTTATTGATTCATTACAACCAGTACAGTTGGTTTCACGAGACTTCGATCTGAAGGTGAACAGTCACTGTTGTTTCGTTAATTTCTTATATAGCTACAATTATTATTGCTGAGATTCTTTGAGTCCCCCATTTGCTGTTTTGTATCAGTCAGTCAAGAACTGTTTATCGTTGTGGGAGGGGTTTTCCTTTCTCCAGTGTTCTTTTTGTGTAGTTTCCCTGTCTTTGACGGTTTTACCTGTCTATTTTTGTTTAGCACGTTGATATTATATACCTATCTATCTTTGTTTAACTCGTTTATAAATATATATATATATCTGTGTGTGTGTGTGTGTGTGTGTGTGTGTATTGTGTGATTGATAGATTGCTTCATGACCACGGGATATCATCAGATTGTTTAGCTGAAGTGACATCTTGTCCTTCCAGGCTTTCAGTGGGCAAGAGATACTACACAGTACACCTTACCTGTTCTGAAAACACAATCTAACACCATTGAAATCGATATTTTCCGCCATCAAAATGCTGTATCTGAAATTCTAGCTTGGTGCTGATGAGAGAGAGCATTACTTACACTGGATGCTCAAGTAGGAAAACCATGACATTATATCCATTACCTTATCTATCTATCTATCTATCTATCTATCTATCTTTTCAGTTGTAATATATCTGACAACTGCCATGCATGTTGCATATAAGATATCCATCATCATGTTACATTGCGTAGTCCGTTATAGTTATTATTTGACTTAAATACTGAAATAAATTAAAACTGTCAACCAAAACTTTCACCAAAACTGTCAACATAGGTTACTTCGGTTTTAAGCTGGCCTGTCTGTCTGCTGTCTGTCTATGTATGTATGTATTTATAGCGCGTACAGGTCACACCAATGGAGCTAAAGGGATGAAAATTTCAACATTCATACTTTATTATGTTTACGAACAACGTTTTTGTCAATACCCAATAGATTTTTAATAATTGGTTCAATTTGCAATGTACATGTATGCTAAATTGGTCCCTAACTGTGTGCTACCTTTGTTTTTTCTTTTTACATTTTTAGTGATCACTGCCCACCAAAAGGCGAGAGAAGTAATTTATTCATTGATCACCCCTTTTCTAACTTTTTAATTGATTACCTCCAACACGACATGTTACCAAAAGACGTTGGTCATGTGACGGTTTCTATTGAGTGACTAACCAGACCTGTTTCTTTTTAACATTCTCCTTGGAATTTTCTCCCATTTTAAAAAGGTTTTAAATTAAAGCTTTATTTTTCATTTAAAGTTTTGAAAAATAGTAATTGTTTTTTTTCCATCCGTCACTTCAGTATTGCGCTGAGATGACATTAATGAGATTCACTGTCCAAAATTTCAATGTACACAAGTGCATTGCCTGTTGAGATAATGATGGCCATCTCCCCATGTCCTTTATCATACATGTGTCGGGAAATTTGCTTGTTTTCGTCATGCAGTCAACTTCATATATTTCATTGGAATGGAACCAGACAAAAGTTGCAGCATCATCGCCTTGACCAATGCAGATTCATGATTCATCATTGAATATCACATTCATCCAATCATCCACACTCCATGATTGCTTCTGTTTAGCCCATTGTACCTTGTTTTATTCTATTTAGGTGTTAGTGGTGGTTTTCGATTGGCTTATCTGTATGTAAATTCCATTTTATTCAGCCGATTCCTTACAGTTCTGTCACAAATACTCGCTGTTTTAGAAACAATGTTTGTTTTTCAGCGTCATACATTGTAAACTTGCTAATGTGTACATAAATATACATATATATATGTACATATGAATGACTTGGCTCCGCGGACGGAGATTTGGGGCGTGTTTTACGTGTCTTTATTCGGGTCCTAGCTCTGAATGTGGAGAATCCGTGGTCTGCGCAATGGAGTTTTAAGGTGAAGTGCAACGTGCACGCGGCCGACCCCACCCTTTGAACCTTAGGTTTGCATGCTATGGTCCACCGTAATGGCAGAAATAGCAGCAGTATCCTTAGGTCGTAGGTTTGACTGGAGTATCCTTCTCCTGGCAGATGCGAGCTAGCTATGAGGGTCTGCCCCCCACCCTTTGTGGGAGTGTTCAGATGGTATGGCTTACCTGTGTAGTTGAAGCACAAGACGTAAACACTACGGCAGATATATTGTATATCTGTGAATGAGGATGGTTTTCAACAGCATTAGGATATAGACGGCGGGACCAATGTGAGGTGTAAACCTCCAGCGACATGATAATAAATATGGTTGAGACGTAACATGCTTTTCTCAAACTTTGATTTCCACCTTGTCTAATCACATCTACCATTCTGTCGGATTCCCTTACATCCACATAACAAACATACATATATATAGGTGAGGATGTCATAACGACGGACCTTCTAGAAGATGCAGGAGAAATCTTGCACAAAGGACTAGCACAGCTATTCACACAATGCATAAGAGAAAGAAAAGTTCCTAAAAACTTCTGTCTAGGAATAGTAATCCTACTCCACAAGAAAGGAGATAAGCAACTACCGCCCTATTACACTATTACCCAACATATATAAACTATACACACAAACAGATTAAGAGGCACTCTAGACGAAAATCAACCACGCGAGCAGGCCGGCTTCAGAAGCGGCTACTCAACAGTAGATCACGTACAGGAAATATACCAACTAATCGAAACGTCCTTAGAATACAACAAACCACTATGTTTGGCCTTAGTAGACTATGAGAAATCATTTGACTAGGTAGAACACACGGCAGTCTACAACTTAATGCCAAAATAAGGTGTTAACGAAAATTACATACAAATGATAAAAAACATATACGAAAATGGCACTGCAATAATTAGACTACATACAGACACAAACAAGATAAAGATAGCCAAAGGAGTAAGACAAGGGGATAACTATCATCTAAACTATTTACAGCAAGCCTTGAAAGCATCTTTCGGAAAACTGAATGTGAGGGTATGGGAATAAGCATAGATGGAGAATACTTAAGCCATTTAAGATTCGCCGATGATATCTCCATGACATCGGAAGCATCCGAAGAATTACAAAACATGTTAACCGATCTAAATAGGGAAAGTAAAAAAGTAGGCTTAAAGATGAGCAGAACAAAGACAAAATGTTCAACGATAATGTCCTGAAAAAGGCCATAAAGATAGGAGAGACTCTAGAAGAGGTCGATGAATACATCTACCTAGGGCAGGTAATAAAGCTAGAGAAAGACCATGACTGCGAAATGAAACGAGGCAAAACGATAGTTTGGAAATATAATACACACACACACACACACACACACACACACACACATATATATATATATATGAAATCAAATGATGGATAATTTTTATATCCGACAGAATATGATAAGTATACAGACATTTATTAGTTGAGAACCTATATTTGCTCGGCGCTGGTGTGAACGACTGCTAAACGAGCGGTCTAAATCGTAAATGTGAATAAAGAAACGAGCTCCGTGCGGTGATCGAACCCTTGGAAGCCATCTTATACGCATGTTCTACTCTACCAACTGAGCTAACGAAGTTCTCATGGTAGGCAGGAATATTTTTAATACTACACTTTGCCGGCTTCTCTCCTCTCACGGTCGTATTTAGGCACGAATATAATGTGGAATATAATGTGGTTCTCTATGCCGACAGTATGAAATCAAATGATGGATATTTCTTTTTATATCCGACAGAATATGATAATTATAAAGACATTTATTAATTGCGAACCTATATTTGCCCAGCGTCGGTGTGAACGGCTGCTAAACGACCTGCCTGAAATAGCAGTCGTTAGCTCAGTTGGTAGAGCAAAACCTTCGTATAAGGGTGCTTCCGGGATGGACGCGGGTTCGATCCCTCGCACGGAGCTCGTTTCTGTATTTACATTTAGTAAGCTCGTTTAGCAGTCGTTCACACCGGCGCCGGGCAAATAGGTTCTCAACTAATAAATGTCTTTATAATTATGATATTCTGTCGGATATAAAATTATATATAATATATATATATAACGAGAGAGAGACCAAATTATATAAAGAACAAGGTTGCAGAATGAGAAATAGGAAATAAAAACGAACGAAATAACGATATATTTTCATCTTCATCAAATGCATATTTCTCTATGTATGCGTAGTTATAACCTTAGCCAATTGTAAAATGTCATAACCCTCAGTCCACACAAAGTACATCTCCAATTCCACCTCCTTTCAGAAGTCATATTTCACAGTTTTCTTTTATTGGCTCAACATCAGGTAACAAAAGAAACAGTTAAAACAGTTAAAGAAAAGAAACAGTTAAAATCTGACCATTACGTTAACTTAACATTACCTTGGCTCTAGTTCATTGTTCAACTATCGAGTCTGGTGAAGCTAATGACTAAAGCTTCTCCTTACTTATGCTTAACTTGCAAGGAAAGCTAATTGAAATGATGTTCTTGGAAGAAAGCAGCCGAACTGCTTTGAATTGGAAGGACAATTTGGAGGTCTACCCCGATTTGCAAATGAATGAATTTATCTTGAGGCGTACGGAAATAAGCTGAGGAGTAATATTTCATTCGGAAACGTTAACGAACTGCTGGGAATTTCATCCTGAGTATTAGTAAAAAGAATGTCATGCTAAAACTAAGGTGACTATGATTTCGTTTTGATAACTCAAGCGTTATTAGATGAGTGATTGTAATACACATATTTTATAGCCAAGGAAATATTAATGGCATATCTTGACAGTGGATACCAGTATACGGATAGGAGCGAATCAGGATCAATTTGAAGTTGGCAATTATCTTTTTATTTTAAAGAAGAAAAACCCCAAAAGAACACAAATATAAAAAATAATCAAATGATAGGTGAAGATATCAATATACATTTGGTCAAAACCTAACAAAATGCAATTCTGAATTTTACAGTCCCTACGATTGATATTTTCATTATTGTCCAACTCCAGGAAAAAGTCAGAGTTGACTTTACTTT
>VCCN01000420.1:17233830-17244403 GCA_006491835.1 Architeuthis dux | reverse complement strand
GCGCCAGCCTTTGACCGCGCCCGCACGCTGTGTGTCATCAGAATTCGACAGGGGGTAATTTGACCCCATGTTCACCGGCTGTGTGTTCGCGCGTAAAATTTATATTTGAAATAATTAAGGGACCGGCCAGCAACTCAGGCGGAAGGGCCGACCCACTCAACTTTCCTCTTCCCTAGCGATCAGCAAATGGGAAAAGGTCGCCCCACTCCTTTTACCAAAAGGAGCCTGGCTTAGCCCGATAAGTATGGGGTCGCGCAAAACGTAATGCAGATTTTTGGGAAAGACGGTTCCGATTCTTCCTCGGGACTTGCCTTTCTGTTCGTCTTCCACGCATAACTCATGAATAGCTCACACGCATAAGAAAATCAATTGAACATTGTTGTCTTGTACGCGATTACCGGGCGATCTCTAAATTTGTCCACATGTAAAGGACAATAAACTAAGAAAAGAGAATTATATTTTTCTCATAAATGCTGTTTGTTGCTATTCTACAATCCGGGTCCTCTATTTACGAACATCACAAAGTGTCTCCAAACCAAAGACATCTTTATATTACTACAGAACTCCTTTTTGGTGCCGTGGACCAGCGACAAATCAACGGTTTGTCATCCGAACTTGGGACAACAGGAACAAAGGACGACACAGCAGCAAACAGAAACTGACATAGAACAGCGACACCCGATAAAAGTAAGTACATTTCTGTTTTCCATTGATTTCTTTGTCCTTTCTCTGGTATCATGGACCCTCACACTTTCACTAATGTTATTGCACACCTATCGAATGAGATCAGATCATTAGGTGATGGTTATAGAAATGCCCCCTTGGCGAATATATCTCTATCTAGCATCATGCGGTTCGAGGGAGATAAAAATAGATATATAACATGGAAGATGGATATAGAGAAATACTTCCTCGCAGCAGAAATAGAAGAAGAAAGGAGAGCACACATAGCTTACCAGCTTTCGTCGGGGAAGGCCGGGGATCCCATAAAACCCTATCTTGAGTCGGTACCAGGTACAACTTGGGGCGAGTTAAGGATGGTATTAGATAGATGTTACACAGTTGCCACAGATCCCACAGAAGCGCTGCGACGGCTTACGCACATAGAACAGCATAAAGAGGAAAGCGTGGAAGATTTCAAATACAGTGTTATTTCTCTGCATGGTAAGGCTTTCCCGGGGGAAATTAATACTTAACAATTGGCTAATATATTTAGAAGGGGGTTAAGAAATATAGAAATACAAACGTTAGTAATTGTTGAGATGATGTTTCTCTGATGATTTTATGTGGAAACATTTTGCTCATTGAATTGTTGACTGCCGTGGGAGTGGAATAATGTGATGTTGAAAGACTTTGTGATTGTGTTAATTCAGAGACGAACTGATTTGATTACATTTTCTTCTGCCTTTTTATGCACGAAACTACTTTTTTTCCCTATCTGTGTTTCATGTACATTGATTTATTCACATTTTTCGAAATTGTACTGGTCTCTCTGAAATGTAAAAGAGCGGTTTGCGGGGTAACCACGAGGTGCTGAATTCTATTGTTGAGTTAAGATGTATACAAAATGTAGATTATATGAGTAGACATAATATTTTCAAAACTATATACATATGCAATTAGACCGTTGTCTCACGATTCTGTAGGTTTTTATAGCAAATTACGGTCAAAAACAGAAGTACGAGAATTTATTGTACACAATATGTAGCTTATATGAGTTGAGATGGATTTTTCAAATATATATATACATATGCAATTAGACCATTGTCTTAAAATGCTGTAGGTTTTTATAGAAAATTACGGTCAGATGTTTCTTAAATTTACGGTTTAAAAAAAAAGTGTTTTTCACATATGGTAATGATATACACTCTGGTTGTGTGTTCGTTTGCTAAGAAGGAGGGAGGATACGTCACGCTTTGGAGAATGGTAGTAATACGTGACCAAAAGGCCACATCATATTCCCGGGGCTAGACAATATGTCAAACGGCCGACGAAGTCAGAACAAAGGGAATACGTCCGACCAATCAGCTTCCCCGGTTCTTTTTAGGACGTCGATTTAAAATCGGGCGGTAGTTTAGAGTTAGTTAGAATCCGACACACCGGAGCGACGGGTCAAACCAGCTAGGGAGATGGGGAAAAAAACTTGATTTTTGAACTGCTACAATCACTTTCCGTCCTTCAGTACTGAAATTCGTTAGAATCTTTAACAGAAACTCAGAATTCAATACCCCTGGTTGCCCGCGAATCGGTCTGGCATCGAAGCTGTGAACGGGAATAAAACGAACGAATATTTTGTCATATTTCCCTCCAACCACATGGGAGAGCCTTTTTTCTCCGGTATGTACAAAATGTTATATTTCCCTCTACAGAATGTTCGCTCCCGTAAAGATACGACCCAACGACGAGACGTCTCTCTCACACATCGGCGGAAGAAGAAATACCGGCATTATACTACATTTATCCAATGATATATCTAAAAGGTAAGATAACGAGAGTGCTGCCTTATAAATTAAACATTCGGAAAGCTCTCTACCAAACGGGAATCTTTAAAAGTTTAAATATTACGTTTTTTGTTTTTGTGATATCCAATAATGATATAAAGTTATACAAAGTAACGGAAACTGTATATTGGTGATTTCAGTAAAATGCAGACCAATATTTTACGTTGCACTATAGAAAAAGCAGATAAAAGCAAATATGTTTTACTTACTCTCTGCTAATATTTTCTTTTGAAATTGTATATCTTTTATCTTGAAATGATTTTCGCTTAAATAATAACATCGGATAATAAAGTTTAACCTGGATCATTTTTTACAAAAAGTGAGAGACGCGGGTTATAACGTTAGTTTTTGAATTCCTGAAAATAAATTATTCCCCGCCGAAGAAACAGTTGACATCATTAGAGTGCGTCAGTCGATCGATATGATATGAAGAATCCACGTTTGTCCAGATATTCGAACTTATCTGACGTGAATTAAAAAAATATCAGATTCATAAATGGTTCCGTTTTAAAGAACTATAAGCGTTATGCAAGAGAATAAAGCGGTTCATTGCTTTGATAAACGAAAAGAAAAACCCCATCAAATTAGAAAGAATTTATAATTAGGAACCTAAAAGACTAGATTAGTGAGCTGCAAGGCACACGATGAGGTAACGATTGTTTTACATTTTTTAGAAATGTTCAAGTATAATGTATTATCATGCAGCCAAGTTTGCAGTAAGCATTGATTTAACGGATTCTGAAATAAATGAAGATAACAGAGACTCGGGGCCGGATTGGGGTCCCAAAACGACCCAGGCATATATCTAAACATCGGTCCATTATTGTATGCAAGTGCTCCCGCCCCCGTGTCGTCCACAAAATATTATTTATTCTTGAGCTTGTGGAGTGGGCAAGCCGTTGGGTCCGTTGGCTTGTCGAGTAGGCAGATTTTTCAAAAGCCTGGGGTCCGAGGTTAAATTCATTTACATAAAAGGGATACTTGGAAACCACTGATGTAGGCTCTAATTCTGGCGAGCGTAGCGAGCATCAAGAGCTGGGGGTTCGGGGTCCTGTATGCCCCCGAGAAATATTATTAACAATAGGGTCATTTTGAGGCTATATGAAATGGATATTAAAACATATTTTTAGGTCAATATTAAGTAGGGGAGCGTTTATCGGCCACCTTAGCATGAACTCATTTCGTAACAATATATAGATTGTAAAAGTCTCCTTAAACCCATAATTTTATAGATTAGAATCTGAACATTAAGTGTAAACACGTTTTGGGTGACAGTACTGATTCCAGTTCTATAGATCCCTCATTTAAAAAAGACCGATATTACATTTTTATCTTATTTTTAAAAAACATTTTACTATGGAGGAATCTCACGCCCAATGCGGCGTCCACAGAACCTTCCTCATAGAAGACCTGATTCTCATCAATAGATCGGCTTCTTTCCTCCACTAAACTTTCCGGACGCCGGCACCCATCCTCCCTAATTCAACTGGAGTATTGTGATGTTTATGTCTACACATATTTACAGCGATCGCTTGTTTAGTGTCTCTCACTAATTACTACACAGTAACATTTCTCCTCTTAAGTACTGCAGTATTACAAACATAACTTCAGAAAATAAAGCCCTGATGACGGCCCACTATAAAATATATTTGACTTATACGGCACATCAACTGTAAACATGGAATGTATTGGACAAAACATATGACCGTAGTTAATGAACTGTCATATCAGCCTACTGATATACGTACTCATAACCGCCCTGTCCTTTCATATGTCGCTAAAAAGACTGAGATCAAACAAAATCAAATCTAGTGACAAAACCACTAAATTGACATCTCTGTGGTGGGAATGGGGCATACATAAGACAGGTACAGGACACGTGCAAAGCTCGAAATACATGTTTCCGTCTTTGGAAAAATGTATTTTAAAAATGTATCCAGTACACTATTGTGACGCAGCACACAGTTTGAGAACAACAAGCCTACTGACTATGCACTAGGCGGCACCGGCCCACTTATTGACCGGCCCACCGGGATTTTGCCCGGTCGCCCGGCGATCCAATCCGACCATTCAGACTCCATTTTAGACCAAAATAAAATGTTAGATGCGTGTATTGTGCTTGGAACACATTAAGAAAGCGTACTTGTCAATACACTCTATTCATATGGGAATTACTGTTTAATGCGTGGATGACATGATACAATCAATCTGCTTCCATTATCGGAGTTCATATCTTTACGGTTTTCAATTGAAATGATTATTGTATGCCAAACAATTGCTACATATCTTTTTATATACATTTGTTCTACACCATTTCCTTTTTATATTTTTAAGCTTTTACGTTGTTTCTCCGATGATGAACTAATTAAGCGTATCTCTTTGAAGTCAAATAACACAAGCAATAACACAAAAAAGGAGAAAAAACACAATAAATCTATCTTTAGAGTCTAAGTCTTCTTAATGACGTCGCTGGTATTATTCAAAATGAAAGCAAATCAGACAATTGTCATCTTCATATTGTATTTTTACAATCAACTTCTTTCTTGATTATAGTAGAATGACGAACCGAATTAGATAAACCAAGTGAGTGATTTTGTGATGACAGATGCCCAGTAAAGTGCTGACATCCACGTTGCCAATCAAGACAAATAATCCCCCAAAATAAAACGAACAAAACAGACAAAATACATAAGGAAAAGAAGAAACTATTTACAGTTTGTGCAGAATGTAGCCGGTAAATTGCAGGAAGTTAATTTTAATGTACTTATACAGCCTCCAAATGGATGAAGTTTTAACCAGAGATCAATATTGATGCAACAACTACAGAAATGAAAATAATATCGTAAAAAATACTGAACATTGAAAAGTTAGGGATACAATCAGAAATAAGTGGTGCAACAAATATCCGATACATTCCGAAAAAAGAATTTAATTTCATAAATTAGTACTAGAGGGCAAACCGTGGTGAATTTATATTATTATGGTTTAGGTAATCATCCTAGAACAATCATAACCAGTAGTGTGGCTCAATCATTAACTGCCTGATTAGGACACTTGAAGTAACACCATAACAAAATAGTTCTCACATTCGAGAACTGATTACCCCGCCTAACATTAATGGGTTTGGATGTAGGGCAATCTCGTGTCAAGTAAATATCCCAATTTCCACGATTTGCCGATTAACGTCCTTCTTAAATTCCAATTCGTGCTGCTGAAAATATTGTTTGAAAAGTGATGGTAAAGCCAAACATAAGCAACAGAGAAATCCATAAAGATGTGCAGAAAATAGTGTGCAGGAAAACTATCAGACGAATGCTCCGGATGAAGCCTATTATTCTCAGACACCAAGACAGACACCACTGCTGACACCTAAACATGTTCAGGATCATCTGACATTTACCAAAGAGCAGATGGAAAAGCCTATATCTTTCTGGAATTCCGTGATGTCATATGAGACCAGAATAGATTTATTTGACCAAAATACAGTGAATCATGTATGAAGAAAAAAGAACTCTGCGTACCAACTAAAGACTACCTTCTCTACAATTAAATTTGGTAGGGGTGGCGTAATGGTGTGGGGCTGTTCTTCTTCAAGAGGGACTGGTGGGCTTCGTGTGATTGATGTTGGGAAGATGAATGGTGCTACATATCAACATATTTTGGAGGAGCGCCTGTAATTGTCCGCCAATACCTTTGAAGTTACCAAGATGTTGGGATTATCAACAAGACAATGATCCGAAGCATACAGCTAAGGCAAGAACTGAATGGCCCCAAACGAAGAATATTAAAGTTATGGAGTAGCCCAGCTATTCTCCCCATTGCACATATTACTGATTTTGTCCCTAACTTTATCCTCGTTTAATTTTTGTATTTGTTGCAAATATTTATCTTTGATCCACATTTTGGCAATGTTGATGCTGTATAAGTATGTTAAATTGCACTCGCGGTATATACAAGCAGGAGCTAATATCTTTATAAAGTAATATCAAATCATTTTTCTTCTTGAAATGAAAATACCCTGTCATTTTGAGCAATATCGTAAAATAGGAATTCGGAATTAACGTGCGTGTTCATCGATCCAATAAAAAAAAAAGCGAGCTTTCGAAAGCATATCGTTAACGGGATTATCACCAGGGGAAAAGTCCACAATTTGAATCTCGAGCTAAATACGCCAAAATAACGAAAAAGATTTTGCCTAATCCCCCGGAAAAATCTTAAAAATGAAGTTTTTTTCCACAAAATATTAATGACTTATTAATTAATTAAAAATTGGAAATAATTATACATTGCCAAGCCGTTGCTTCGTGAACGAAGATTTGTTGCAGTTGCAGGCCCGCTGATGGCTGATGAGGCCTATACACATTTGGCTCTTGGACTTTTCGTCGAATAATGTTTCGCCGACACTCAGTCAGCCGACAGCCATTTCGTCATACGGACGCTTCGTCGAAAACCTTTTTTGCCGAAATGATGTTTCGCCGACTTGGCTTTTCGCCGACTGACGTTTCGTCGAAAACATTTTTGTCGGAAGGATATTTGTTTTTTTATTTATAAATCTGCATGTTTATTGACTCAAATGTGAATATTTCATATTGCAAAACGTAAATAAACTTAAATTGATTTAACTCAAATTTTATGTTAGTTTCTAATTTTTAAATTGGTCTTCTTTCGCCGATACGGACATTGTTGTCTTTTATCCATTGACCATTTAAAGGTAAAAAAAGCGAAATTTCTCAAAAACAAATATTATAAAATGAAATGTTGCGAATGATTAGAAATAATCTAGCAGACATCGACACGGACCCTATTAATTAATTACAATTTTAAAGATTTCATCCTTACTATTTTGGGGGGCTTTGCTAGAAAAAAGTCCACATATCTGTCTAAAGAAACAAAAAACAATTTATCATCAATTATTAAGTAGAATGAGACGTTTCAAAGTCAGTGTTTTTTATATACTTTTATCGACAAGACATCCATACGGCGGAGTTGATAATTTTGACAGTTTTGTGTCGGCGAAACGTCATTCGACGAAAAATCCGAGAGCCAAAATTGCTTGTCCCGTAAACCTCATCAGCCTGCAAATCAGGGAGTCTGCAACAGACTTGTAACACCCTCTTAAAATCTTCGTTCACGAAGCAACGGCTTGACAATGTATACTTCTTTCAGAAACTTTTAAATTAATAAATCATTAATATTGTTGGGGTAAAAACTTCATTACTAGTTTTCTCTTGGCTCCTCCAGTTTTTTACCCAACGATTTTTCGACGAAACGTTATTTGACGAAACGTCCGGACACGGAAATATTTGCCATAGCGACTGTATGAGACGGCCTGACAACTAGAGGAAACTCCGGTTTAATGCCGCTACCTTTCCTCCTCAGCTCTGGTTCTGTGGTTTTACTTCTCAAAAAGGGAAATCAATGGAAGACTTCATGTTGCCATGTTACCGCTTCTGTCGCCCACTGGCAGTAGTCGATGCTACAAGAGCTAGGGCCATTTCTTTTATCTCACCCGTAGCGCATCGGATTGGATTAGAAAGTAGAAAACATTCAGACCTGCACAGTGAAACTTTAATGGGGAGTACGACATCTTAAATAATAGATAGGGTAAGATTATATAAATATGAATATTTGATATGGAGCACACATGATTCTGTTGAAAAGATATACAATAGAATGCCCTTTTCCTCTTGTGTGTGAGAGAAAGCTCTTTTTGTTAAAAAAAAGAATTAAAACAAATAACAAAACAAATCGTCACGTAGGGAGTTTTAGTCATACATTCCACAGAGCTTATCTGCTCAAATATCGAATAATGGAAGTTGGCGATTGGGCCAGGTATGCGAGCCAAGGCTTCCAAATATAGAAGTAAAGAATTTATCTTGTTGGGTCGTGTATCTCCGTGGAAATCGATTTGCTAAAGGTTCGGTCGGGACAGTTTCATCGGAAGTGGGTAGTCGCTCTCGGGATGGCAAAGGGAAGAGTCACTTCTTGGACAAATTTACGTTCAGAGGGGACGTTGTACCCACTGGAGGACTCGTCGAGAATTTAATGACTGAGAAATGAAAGCGAGAGAGAAAGGCACTGACTGACTCTTGTAAGAAAAGGCAAATAGGAACAAGTAAAGAATTGCTTAATTGTAGATACTTAAGAAGGTGACTTTTTCGAATCGATACATATAAAGACCATAGTCATCAAGTTTGTTTGTATGTATGTTTCTTTGTCTGTTCACGTATTCAGAGCCACGTTGAACCAAATTGATTTATAAAATTAACGAGAAGAAGTGGCGTGATTTGAACCAGCTTTCAAGCGATTGATAGTCCAGTACCATTACGCCAAGCTAACATAGTGAGCAAGAGTGCAACATTTACAGACGTAAACCCTAACTCCCGACTCACCGGATGATCAAGCACACACAAGCCTGTGCGGTTATAATTTGCATTAGAAACCTTTCCAATATTTCTACGCGCAAAACACGTAGATTTCAAAAATCTATTGGATTTTAAGAAACATTATTGGCAATATTTCGTTAAAAAGGACCTATTGGCGAAATTCTCTACAGAAGATCATCAACGTTAATATAAAGATATACATAAAAATGTAATAAGATTTGTTTCATTCTGATTTATTCATTTAATTATTTTTGAAAAATCTTTTCTTATAAGAAAATCATTATTAAATGTTCCCGTTTCTATTTTCTGTATGCTTTTAATATAAATACATGTTTTCCAAAAAAACAAAGTTTTCGTAAAAGTAGAAGAAACTTACGTGTATGATCTTCCGTAGCAAATATCGCCAATGATTTAAAATGCTGGAAACGGCATGGGTCCCTTTAGGAAAGATTGCCAACTTTTCAGTAGTCTCATAAAAGACGAATTCAAAAGAAATACGTTTCTATTTCAAATTTCGAAAAAAAGGTTTTTCCTTAGGATTATACCCCCCACACTTTACATCATCTGAAAGTGAAACAATAGCTATGAAACAGATACATACGTGAATAATACCCTCATTATTGACGAGTATTATGCTAGTTAATTAAATAAAAGACTATAATCAACGAAAAAAAGAAATATTGTCCAGTGATTTTTATTTTGAAGTTTGCAAATTTGCCGCATGCAGAACACATCAGAACGATACGGTGAAGAGAGAAATCAACCAGCCCATTCAAGCAGAGAAGACCATACAACACCACCTTGACTATAGTTTCCACACGCTGCTATGCAACAGACAACTTTTTCAATACCAGCATAACATTAGTATTAAGCGTAACCATATTTGTTTACGAAGGTATAATATATAGGTAATATATAATGATATGAAGACAAACATATCCTTATATAAACGGAAATATACTTACTTATAAACACACTCTGTTAAAATAAGGGTAAGTGCGTTTTAATTTTTGTGGATTTGCGAAAAGTAATAGACAGGTATATTTTTCTGCTTTTCTCGAATGTAACGGTATTAATGGGTACTGGAGGTAATATGCAGCAGTAGCCAATCGCATATGTATATATTTATTATGAATATTTTAAAAATCTCTATTCGCTGATTGGCTAATCTGCCTAAACAAAGAACTTTTAATTTGTGTTTTAAGAATGTCGGGGAACAAAGAGGGATTCAAAGACTAGCTCTCAGTTGGGAAGAGGCGCCGGCGGAGACAGTCAGCTAGTAGGCTCCGGCCTAGTAGGCTCCGGCTCGCTACGGACGGCTATGTCCGGTGGCGAGGGTAAATAGAGAGAAGGAAGTAGGGTACGAATGACAGCGGGTGAAGAGAGACGTAGTAGTAGTAAAATATACATCCAAAGTTTTTCAATATTTTCTCAACCCAATGAAAAACACATTTCGCTATGGGAAATAAGTGACCCGTCCCAGCACATGAAAATACTACTTAGAAATAAATCTTCATTTTATCCTAAAGGATAAACTCTGTTTTAAATGCTCTCCAGTGCGGAGAAGGAATGTTCTATTTCTTCACAGGATTCGTATGACGTTAGAATGCATCACTGTATTTTATCTGTCTTTCTCTCTTTTCGTTGTGGCATTTTTGCTCTGGACTTGCTTCGTCGCTTCATCGT
>VCCN01000420.1:17200374-17215752 GCA_006491835.1 Architeuthis dux | reverse complement strand
TTTGTATTGGACGTTTTTGAATTGGACGTTTTTGCATTGGACATTTCTGCATTGGACGCTTTGTCCATTGGACCTTTTTGCATTGGACCTTCTGTTCACTGAACGCTTTGCCCATTGGACCTTTTTGCATTGGACCTTTTTGCATTGGATCTTCTGTTCATTGGACCTTTTGTTCAATGGACGTTTTGACTTAGCACCGGTTAAACAACTCCATGAGGCGAAGCTCAGTTGAGTCAGATACAGCAATGGCTCCTCAAATCCTCTGCCTATTGCAAAAGACGTGAGATAGGGTCCATGTACATATAAATGGCAATATGTTCAATCTGAAGCTATTCCAGGCCCACACTAAGACTACATGCAGCTAGTAATATAACCTCCGTTCGCAAATGACGTGGCTCAAGTTGACAACTTAACTCTTCAGTAAGTAGCATCCTGCTTTGCAAAGGACACATTTTGGCTTGTAAGTAAGTCTAAGGAAAATAATGATGAAAAACACACCAGGACTCCGACTACTTTGGGTGTATCATATCTTCTGAAGAGAAGCCAGACAAAGAAATCGACAAACGACGGGCACAGGCAAACGAATTTGGAACTTCAAGAAACACTGACAATTAATAGTTTATAAAGTTGTTGTGTTGTCTACCCTCCTTTATGAAGCCGAATTCCCAGCATTTTACCAGTACCACTTAAGCTCCATCGACAGCCTCCATCAGACTTCCTTTCGTATCATGTTCAATGTACACTGGAGTGACTTCATTATAAACACTGGTCCTCGGAATTGCCTATGCCACAGGCATTAAGGCTATGTTGCAAGAGACAGATCTTCGCTCGGTCATTTGTCGAAGATGTTCTGATCTTCTGTCCGACGAACTGGCTACTGGACGGAATACAGAGGAACACTACTAGGAATAGTTAAAAAGGACCACCACTTGAGGAATCAACTACCGCCAGTGGACAACAGAGACTGCCTACAGGGAAACATGGCGACGTACGGTCTTCCTAGCAACATCCTTATCTGAAACAAACCGCAAAACTAGTGCTGAACAAAAGACGCAACGTAAAGAATCCCGTTGTCAGACTTTCTCCTAGGTAAGCGTTGTCGGATTTATTGCCTGTCCCGTGTGGGTCTCGCCAGTCATGCAAGAGACGTGGACTTCGATCGCGAAGCATAATATGCTAATTGTTTGAAACGCATTACTTAATTACCCTCTTTATTTGCTATTAATTGTTTCTATAACCATTATTATTATTTTATTATTAGTATTAGTAGTATTACTTTTGATTTTGTTTCTCTCTCACTGATAATAATATTTCGTACAAACGAATGAGTTTTGACCGCATAACAGACAGAATGACCTGGATAATAATTAGATCAAGCAAAAGATACACGCTAAAAGTAATTCAGTGCCAACTTCGAAAAGTTCTGACCAGGGGATTGAAGAGTTTTACGACACCAGTCAGGTAATGGACTGGGAGATACACATTGCACAATCACTAATGGGAGACTGCAATGCTAAGGTAGGGATAAGGGAGATGGTGGATCAAGTGTAGGGGGATTTGGGGTAGGCCAGAGAAACGAGAGAGCATACATGCTAGTAAATTTCAGAGATACAGAATGAAGATAACAAACACTTTTGTCCAAAAACGAGTAGGTCTCAAATGGACTTGGATAAGTCCAAATGGAAAAACCAAAACGAAATTGATATTAATAACCTCAAAGACGTTACCGTCATCAATAAAGTAAATATAGGAAGTGACCATATAATGGTAGCAAACAGAATTAAATTTGACTTTAAAACGGAAAGGAACAACATTATCGTTAAGAAGAAAACATGCCACACGAATAGAGAGAATAATCGATTTCCGGGTAGCGACAGAGAACAGATTTATGTGGAATAACAAAAGTAGGATAGTGGAAAAGAGTAAAAATGTGGTAATCTGCAGCGATGATAGCGAAACAAATGGAAACAATAACGTAGTGGAATACTCACTAATTAAAAAGATGAGAAATATGATAATAAATACTAAAGAGGACGAAACCAAAAGAGCAGATAATAAACAAATAAACAAAACATGAGAGCCGCAGACCACACTGGATAGATGCCTACATTAAAAGACAGAAAAAGTGAAATTAACAAAAGTAGGGACAAGATATTAATTAATAACTAAAGAATAATATGATAACCTCTATGCCTTGAAAATAAAAGTACAACCGACCGACACTTCGATAGAGAACAGTGATGTTCCAGACATAGCCACGGACGAAAAGCGCGGTGAAGATGGCATAATGATAGATCTTTTAGAAGATGAGAGAGAGGTCTATCACAAACGACTAGCGCAACTATTCACACAATGTTTACAAGAAAGGAAAGTACCTCCAAATTCAGCCTATGAATAGTGAGACGATAAAGTCCTTGGCAATTACCACCCTATTACTGTACTACACACCATTTACGAATTATTCTCGGATATGCTTACAAATAGATTAACAAACGCTTTAGATGAAAACCAACCGCGTGAACAGGCAGGCTTTAGAAGTGGCTATTCGACGTAGACTATGAAAAAGCCTTTGACTCAATAGAACACACGGCATCAACTCAATGCAAGAACAAGGTATAAAAGAGAATTATACAAAAGTAATTGAGAATATATGCGAAAATGGCACTGCAATAATTAGATTTCATAGATATTAACAAGATAAAGGTTGGAAAAGTAGTAATACAAGGAGAATATCTGACCAATTTTAGGTATTGTGATGATATTGCATTACTATCAGACATTGTAGATGAACATGTTAAGTGATCTAAATAGAGAAAGCAACAAAATAGTGTTAGGGATGAACATAATTCAATAATAAAGTCCCCCCAAAAGACCATAAGAATAGAGGGTGAGGTTACCTAGGAAAGTCGACAAAGCTAGTGAAAGACCACGGAAATGAAATAAGACGGCGCATAACGATTGGCTGGAAAGCATTTGGTATAAATAGAGCCCTACTGAAAAGAACAGTGTATATGGGCTTGAGACGTAGAGTATACACTTAATGCATAATACCAGCTATGACGTACGGGTGCGAAACGTGAAAACTTACAAAACCACTCGGGAACCAACTAAGAACTAGATGGCAATGGAAAGAGCAATGTTAGGAATAACAACGATAGAAAAGGATCAACGTGGATCTGAGAGAGCACCGGTGTGAAGGATAACCTACAAGTAATTAAGCAACAAAAAGATGGCACATGACAGGGCACATAGTGAGAAGAAAGGACAACAGATGGAGCAAAAGGCTAACCTATTGGTGCCCCTGGGACACTAAACGATGATGGTATATATATTATATAGTATCTTCTATTTCGAATTAGACGCTGGACGGAAAATTATAAATAAAATTCTTTCACGGGCGTTATATATGTAAACTTTATCCTGGGCGAGAAAAGAAACAATGCTTTTGCATTATTCCTGATTTACTACTACGACCGTGTCCATTCTCTATTTCCCCATCTCTCTCTCTCTCTTTCTCTCTCTCTCCCCTCTCTCTCTCTCTTTCTCTACCAGAGGTAGATTCTTCATCCTCAGTCTTTCTCCTCCCTTTCCTTTCTGTCACTTTCTCCCAATGTAGCAAGCGGCTGAAAATTGATCTCATCCACTCTTCCCGAAAACTCTGAGAGACTGTCGAGCGATAGAGTGCCCGCTGCTATCAACTGGCAGCTCTTATTGGCTTCCGGTCACACCTCAAGCCAGTCGAAGAAAACCGGATCTACTCTAAAAATGACCAATGAAACTCCCTGGATAGCTTTTCGAGTTTGGGCTGAAGAATTAATACTTTCAATATCTTACATAATTGATTTTAAATGGGGAATCATGGCTCCAAGAAGACTGAGAACATCACTGACCGCTTTTGAAGTCCTAAACATCTACGGACAATTGTATAATGCGTAGGAAACTGCTTTATAGTGGCGATGTACCTCAACCTATAATTAATAGTAGAGTCAAATATCATGGATCCGTGACCATTATCTGGGTAACTAGGTTCGAAAGCATTTTCTAGGTTCCTAGAATATGCTGATCAAAATTAGCCTGGGCGACCCCTATTCATGATGGCTGCCGTCTTGGTAATCCTTGATCTGACGGATGTAAAATATAGTAATTAAACACAGCATACAAAGACTCCGAAAAGTCATACAAAGGCTCCAAAAAGTATAACTATATAGAATATTAATGCTTCTAACTAAATTATTGTGTTAATATATATAACATAATAAGTTTCACCTTATCTTATTTTAGAACTAGCCACGTGGCCTTATTTCTCAATTAGTAAGCGTAAAGTTGCCGTGTCCGTCGGTTCGTTATATATAACCGATTTGTTGGTCTGAAAGTACTATAAAGATGTGCAACCGTGACAGAAACCGTCACTTTGAATGACCTAACAAAAAACTGGGACACTCAGGTTTTGTAGAACGCAACAAATAAACTAAAGAACTTCCCACAATAAAAGATTACCATAAAACGTTCCTAGTATAACAATCCATTATTGTGCGACTGGCAAACTCTTAAAACATGATCAAAATTGTATTCAAAGAACAGTACAAAACAAAACTAAAACGTTAATTTTCAGATGGGATGTCTTGCCTTGCACCATTGTACTAAATTCCTTCATCATGTTTACTCTCAGTGTCTTCGTCACCTGTTGTTGATTCATTACTTGCAATGTCACTTTCATCACTTGCATCAGGATCTATTGTGTATTGCTCTCTTCTTATTCTTAGCTCTAGAGGAAATACGGCATATCTATACCGTATAAGTACACGTTTCCCATCAAGCATTTTCCAGCAGTACTTGTAATTGAGATGATAGAACATCAGGCGTGACAAAGTGGACTCATATGCTTGATTCGCAACACGTAGAGCTCAGTTCGTGGGATTCTTTATTTTAGCTTCATTGTAGACCATTCCTTTGCACGTGTCTCACCCAAGTTCTCGCCCATATTGTCATTGTACCCTCATTTAATTGTGAACACTTCTAAATATGTCCTGTCAGAGACTAGAACCGTCTTTCCAACAGATGGAAGAAGAAATTTAAAGTTATTCGATTTTGCTACTTAACTGTTCAAAGTGAAAGTGATGGCTCGTTACTATCTCTCAGTTGATCATAAGATAAGAGGCTCTCTCCCTGGACACTTGCACGAACCTTTCGAGCAACAATATTTAACAATTCCTCATCGTCTATACCACAACAGTTGATTGCTGCCTCGAGGTAACTCCCCGTCTCTGTGTCATGAACTATTAGACTTTTATTCTTATGAAAGCGACCATAGATGCCGATTTTGCTTCCAAATGCCGCTGCAATCTTCTTCGTCCCCATTTCCAAAGATAACTGTCTCGATGTGCTTTGTGAAGATAAGTATGTCTTCCTGTCGTTGGACATGTTGAAAGTGAACTTGTTCAGGTGAGAGTTTCCAGTTACATATACAGGCTTCACATATTTCTCCCAGCAAGACAGATGATATCTAATTTCTGATACAAATGGACCAGGAATAGCATCACGGATGCGGCTTCTCATTGCGAGATCTTCAAGGTAAATAGAGCGCGATTTGTAACTCTCCAAATAATAGTTCTGGTGAATCATATAGAAGCGGTCTCGGCGGGGCGTTTAGTGTTTTTCGGCAGCATACACCAAATGCAAAGCTGTTTTTTGTGAAGTCATCCCACCTTACTGTACTTAGAGATATCCTCGCCTTTTTCTGCTCTGTAATTCCTCAGGTACATCAGCCTCATTTGACGTTTCAAGGGATTCATTTTCTTTTCGATATTTAGCTCATTGAAGGTTGCAGGAACTAGGTCCCGTACTGTTATGAAGTACGGGTAGTACGCGTATGGGCTTCCATACCTACAACCGGAACCATATGATAGGGCCGGAAGTGGTCTGGGTGACCATATTATAAAAACTTATGATATACGACGCCATATTGTAACTGATTCTTTTAGTTAAATAAAGCTTGGTTGCAGCAATTCAAGCATGGAGACGGCACGGAAACCAAAGTGCGTGGACATTGACCCCAATTTACCAACATCCGCCAGGGATTATCGACATTGGCGGACCATCCTCCTGAACTACTTTGAGGATTACCAGGACGGAATACTGAGCAAATACCGGGCCCTATTAAGCTGCGTGAGCTCGTGTGTTTTCGAATATATTGAAGGATGTGCTAATTTCGACGCTGCCATCTTTAAATTAGACAGCTTATTTATTAAAATCCCCAACGAGGTTTTTGCGAGGCATCTAATGGCTACCAGACGGCAGAACCCAGGCGAATCCCTGGACCAGTCTTTCAGGTAGTTGCAGTTAAAGAGAAACTACAACTTCCGGGACCATAGTGCGGAAGAGTGTGGCAACGAGGTATGTGAAAAGGATCCATGTAACCTTCCAGTTGCTCTTAAAGAATCAATTACAATATTACTATGGCACAGGAAATCTTAAATACTAGGCTATGTTGTTGTGAACCTAACGCTTGCCCTCAATAACCAGCCATACGTTGCCACAGGACTTGGCGTTTTGAGGTATCTATGTTCTGAACTGATACTCGGACAGGACTTCTTGCGCCAGCATCAGAGAGTACAGTGTGAATACGGAGGGCCTCTGTCTGAATTAACGGTGGATGGGGCTGGTCAATTCTGTGCATTGGCCACAGCAAACATAGAAGAACCGTCCCTTTTTCAAAACTTATCTCCGAGCTGTAAAGCAATTGCTTCCAAATCAAAGCGTTTTAGCAAGGATGATCAGGCCTTCATTGCAATTAATCATTTACTCTCGGAAGGCATACTTGAAGCAAGCATCACCATGGCGAGCCCAAGTAGTGGTAGTGAAGCGGATGTGTGTAGCCAATTATAGATGAGATTGTGAGCGACCTTGCGACATACATTGTTCTCCACATTTGACCTTAAAGGTGCCTAAAGGAGTCTGATAGAATGTACACTGCCATTGAAGACAATGGCTGTTTGTATCAGTTCTGCAGGATTCCGTTTGGAGTCACGCACGGGGTAGCTGCCTTCCAGCGGGCTATGGAAGGACATACAGAAGAAAAGCTGCACAGTGCTTTCCCGTATCGTGACAATATAACTATTGCAGGAAGAGCATGACCAAAATGTGAAGGAATTCCCGGAGGCCATCTATCGAAGAAAACTGACACTGACAGTCGAAAACTGTGGAGTGCACTCTATCAATGTGCTGGGATATTGTATTGGGAATTGAAAGTGCTTCCTCCACTTGAGAATTTAAGATCATTAAGAAGGGTACTTGGGATGTTCGCGTATTACGCAAAATGGATCCATGAGTTAACTAAAAACTTAAAAACTAAAGGAAGAACTGGAGGAAGCTACCACTCGGTGGATGAAAACTTACCCTTTGAGGTAGAATGTGACGCGCCAGATGTTGCTATTTCCGCCGTCCTCAACCAAGGAGGACATCCTGTGGCGTTCATGTCAAGGACGTTACAGGGCAGTGAGCTAAACTACCACATTGTAGAGAAGGAGGCGACTGCTATTATTGAGGCAGTGCGTAAATGGAGCCACTATTTGGCACGGCGCCACTTGATTACCGACCAGAAGTCCATGGCCTTTATGTTTAATAGTAGAAGGCGTACCAAAATCAAGAATGCAAAAATTCAGGAATGGAGACTGGAACTGCCAGCATTAAGCTATACAATGAAATCTCGCCCTAGTAAAGAGAATGTGGTCCCTGACACATTTTCTCGAGCATACACTTGTTCAGCTCTTACTACCTCCACATTCGCTGACATCCACAACGGACTATGCGATCCTGGGATAAATCGATTGCTGCATTTTGTTAGTGAAATAAACCTTCCGTTTTCCACGGAATATGTAAAGAAGACTTGTACTTCTTGGCGATCCTGCGCTGAACTAAATCCTTGATTCTATCACCCATCAGAAGGGACTCTTATCAAAGCAACAAAACCTATGGAACGGCTTAGTATTGACGTCAGGGGACCTCTGCCTACTGTTTCGCGTAATACGTATTTACTCACTATAGTTGATGAATACTCGCGTTTCCCTTTTGCGTTTCCATGTCATAATATGCATACGACAAAAGTGATCAGATGTCTAGATCTGTTATTTATCCTAGGCGGAATGCCAAATTATATACACGCTGATGGAGACAAGTATTTTATGTCTAAGGATCTGAAAGATTATTTATCCCAGAAGGGGGTTGCCACTAGTAATACCAATCCGTATCACCCAACCGTGAACGCACAGGTAGAGAGGTTCAATGGCATCATATGGAAGGCGGTTCGTTTTGCCATTAGATCACGTAACCTACCCGAGAAACCTTGGGAACTCGTGCTTTCTGAGTTACTACACTCTCAAAGATCGTTGTTGTGTACAGCAACAGATACTCCACTCGATGGACGGTTCTTTGCATTCCAGCACCGTTCATCACATGGAAATTCACTGCCCTTCTGGCTAATGAGCCCTGAGCCCGTACTACTAAGAAAGTTCGTGAGGAATAAGAAAAACGAACGATTTGTAGATCGTGTTGAACTTTTTTACATGCAGGTACCTAGATGGACGAGATTCTACTGTGTCTGCATGTTTTTCATCTCAATGTTGCTTGCAAAGAATGCAATTTCCTCCTTCCCCAGTTAATGACTCAGTCACATATTTACGTTTTCTCTTCTTTGCAACAATGAGTGGCATCGACATGGTACCATACAGAAAGAAGATTTAAATAAATAATGGAAAACGGAATTAAAATCAGCTTTGCTTATGAGGTTTAAAACTCAATACATTGTTTGTGATTGCAGATACAGCTTATTTGATACTTGGCCTAAACTCCTAGGCCTAACAGTTCTTAGCAGCTTCGAGATTGTTTTAGGTTGATATCAGCCAGCAAAAGAGCAAGACAATTAAAAGGAATTACCTTTAATTTTGTCTTAAAGTTCACGCATTACTTCTGTAATCTTTAGTGGTTTTATATGTTGGTTCAACTCCATTCATATAATCACATACTCGTACACCACGTGGTCGGTGGTACAAAAAACGTCCTTTCGATGCCGTTGCTACTGGCCGAAGAGGCCGACTCGGGTACATGCGTACGCATGTACAACGAACAAAACACACGCGCACACGTGGACAACAGAGCCCTTAAATCAGTATGGCCTAATATACTGCAACATACTTCTCTGGCTCTCAGGTTACAAATAAAAGCATAGTATTATTTTCAGGTTACATCTGCGGTACCCGGACATCTTAAATTTTAAAATGTACACATACAGTCATGTCGCTAGTCCTAAATTAAAATTGGGTGTCATTTATAATGTTCTATGGTAGTGGTTGTTAATTTCTAACTTTCTACCACGTTTGAAGCAAATAACATGTTTCTATGCATTGGAATGTTGGTAAAATGCGAAGTATTGAGTGAAAAACGCGGTAATCCTTGGTCTGACGGAGATAAAACATGGTAGTTAACACATAGAAAGGCCCCCCAAAGTCATACAAAGGCCCCACAAAGTCATACAAAGGCCCCACAAAGTCATACAAAGGCTCCTAAAGTATAACTATACAACGTTTTGATCAAAGATTAAAACAGTAATGGAGTTAGAAGCATTAATGTTGTATGTAGTTATAGTTTATGGAGCCTTTTATGACTTTTCGGAGTATAACTATCATATCTGTCAGACCAATGATTACCAAAACGGCAGCCATTATGAAAAGGCAGCCCTGGGCCACGCCCAAATGTTTGAGAGGGTCGCCCAGCTAATTTTGATCAGCATGTTCTAGGGACATAGAAAATACTTTCAAACCCAGTGCCCCAGATAACGGTCACGGATCATTGATATTTGACTCTACTAGTATGTTTCATTTATATTAATAAACCGTATGATTTATATTAATGTATTGAATTTAATCCCTCGATTCAGTTTAATATTAGTTTAATTTAAGCATTAACAGTCCTAATGGTTTAAAGAGATGAGATGCGCATAAATAGTGGGTCAGAGGTGTATTATTGAATTATTATTACGTGACCTCTGTTGGACCGGTACAATGGATAATCCGGCACGGTTCTGGAATCAATTGTGCCAGAAAATGGGTGGGGTATATATGTAGGCAGAGAGAATTCATACTGAAAACATTGAATATAATACAAATTTGTAACAAATAAAATATTTATCTTACGCTATGCTTATGACATAATGGTTTGCCACGTAGAATTCCCATTGAATTAAAGTGTTTATGTCTTGTTTTGTTTTTGTCTGTAGACTGATTATATAACATATTAAAAGTCGCGTTCTGATAACACATTTTACATTAGGATATTGAATCTGAAATTTAAAAGCGAAAAATGATTAGTCGTGAAATTCAACCATTCGATTATAACATCATCGAAGTTGTTGGTTGCTTGTCTATATTTTTCCAAGTATATTTTATTTATAGTAAACTTCCAACTTAAACTCAAATTTGCTTTAACGGAATCACAAATCAAATATTCTTTTTAAATTAGAAAATATTGGATATCTATAAACATAACTGTATCACGTTAGGGATTTATCTGAAATATTTCAATTGCCACTATACAACTTCATCTTGATTATTTTCCTAACAGAAGAATCAGTTAATTTTTTAAAGAACTAGACAACATAATATTAAGATGATATATGTGTGAATTCATCTGTTCAGTGCACGACGGTTTTCATATACTTAGGTTGCATAGAGGAGATCAATCAATAATTTTAAATCACGATATTTTACATTTCACAAAAGGCATTCGTTTCAGGTTTGAGTGAACTTGTGAAAAAAAGAATTTAAATGAAGCAAAATACTTTGTTTTTATCCATTGCTGAAAATAAAATGCTTCAAAAGATTCAGATATATTTAAGCACTCCGAATATATAATGTTATTTGAATTTACTTACCTCTCCTTTTAGCAGATACATTACACACTGCTGTGTCGAATCTTCAGAATGCAACTTCTAAGGGTCCAGGTATAGAGGAGTAAAAGGGTTATGGATGAAAGGAACGTGGTGAAACCGCGGATGTAACCCGTCTTACACTCCCACATGAACAACACATCAAGCAAGATGTTTATTCGTTGTATTGACCAAGACAACCATTATCTTTAAGACACGAAACAGTACTGGGTGGAAAAGCTTCGTATGTACGAAAGGGAAATGTTTCAGCTTTTGCCCATGGGCGCGTTTTGTGACCACTACAACGTCGCTTTCCAAATATGTGGATTTCAAGCTTATTTCCTCTACCTGATGATATTTCCATCTGATTTGTTATTGTCAAACTCCAGGACAAAGACAACGTTGACTTTACTTTCCTATGTAACAAGAACAAGAACAAGAACAATAACAATCCTCACCAATAATAGGGGAGTAAACCGATATGTAAAATCCTCATTCCCCTACCGTGATTTGAATTCATGATCGCTAGCCTGGTGTGTTACCACCTGCGCCAAACTGACAAGTCTTACACACCTCCAACATGTATAGTGGAAGTACGCAAGGACGTAGAAGTAGGAGCAAAGTTTGACCCTGGAGCAGCCAAGCTTGTTATCAATACAATTTACATTTGATGAGTATGTTTGTGTGAATTTCATATAACGCTGAGATGCAAATAAATATATTCATCTCAATGCTAGTTTTCTTTCCTATTCAATTATAGTGGGTAGATTCATTTTATACTTTTTGATTTTGACTATTTTTAAAGATCGTTATGTTTGATATCACGAATTTTTGTTTGAATTTAAAAAAGTGGCCGCAATCTATTACTGAGTCTCCACAAATACTCTCAGGTTTTATCCTCGAAAATATGTGACACTTCTTGGAATGAAAGTGCCCAGAAAAAACTTAAAAATGAGAATAATGATCGAAAGAAGACGGAAATAACATCAGAAGACTTAAAGAATAGAAATAAAAGATTAAGGGGGAGGGTATAAGCAAGTAGTAGAAAGAAAGAATCGACCAAATCTACAGTAACAGAGAACGAATCGATGTTTTTCGCATGCAAAGGATTCGAATAGGAGAGTGATGAACAACGGAAGAAAAATATTCACGTTTACAAAAAAACAGTTGATGAATTCTCAACATCAATTTTATGTCTTCGTCAAAACCAAAGCACATATTTAGGAACCAAAACAATCAAAGGAAATATCTTCTCAGAAGAAAAGAGCAAGAAAATATCTATTGCCCCTCGAGATAGGATTAACTAATACAAATTAAATAAAATAAATAAAAATTAATAACGTAAAAATGAATGATGAACAAATATGAAAAAAACTAATTTCTACTTTAATCAAAATGTATTTTTAAAAGATATTTTTATTCTATTTGAATTATTTTCTAACGTAGCTTATCTGGCAGATTAAACTAAGGCGATTAAGATTCACACATAAATCACGTTTGAAAACACCAAAGCAAGTCCGATAACTGCAACTTTCTAAGTTTAAATGGTTACGACCAAATATGTTGCTGGTAAAATTGTAGCATGACATGAAAAAACTAAATATTTTGAGGGACTAAGCAAAGTCTAGTTCATTTCGGTCATTAAACAGTGAACTACGTCAAGTCTTTAGATGACAGAACGTATCTGATGAGTAAATAAATCTTCTTTTGAAAACTGTATATATTTACTATTTACAACAGTTCCGTATCCACTGAGCACACTGACGATTGTTCTATAGTAGTAGTTAATCTATAAAATTAAAGAAGCTGTTTTACAGATATTTATTAAGCTGAACTAAGTTTAAAACAGGGCTACGATACTAGGAGACCTGGTGAGGATCGAAGTCATTACACTAGCAATGATATGCAAGACTGTATTGCGTACAATTGATATAGGCATTTGAAACAAATATGTTAATAAAACTGTATATGTCAATGAAACTAATATATTAATTAACCATCACTGGATGTGTTTGGCTTGGAATTGAAGAATATAAACGCTTTATATCTGTGATTTTGTATACATATAAGGGGATTTTCAAACTTTAAAATGTTAATGTAAAACACGATTATTGTTGTAGTTACATTCTCATTTTTATATAGTTCATTGCAGTTAAAGCTTGTGTATTAACACAGTAACCAATATATAACATATAACAATCAAATAGTTATTCGGAACATTGAACTCCTTCTTGTTGTTTGCGTTGTTAACACGACGTTTCGGCCAATCCATTCTTCGGCCGTCTTCAGGTGTAACGTGAAACGTCGTGTTAACAACACAAACAACAAGAAGGAGTTCAATCGTCCAAATAACTATTTGAATGTTAATGACCTTTCTCAAAACTATAGAAAATAATATATAACAGGTTTTAGAAAGCAATTAGAATTTGAGACATAGAAGCACGATGTCAAAAAGACTAGTTGGTGTGATTAGTGTCTAAATAAATTAGTCGACGCGAACCTATATTTACTACAGTATTCTCCTGTAAAGAGAAGACTGCAGTACTTGAAGATAAGTAATTTGTATCGATACATATTATTTAATTTGCTTTTCGCAAAAGATATCGTTTTTTACACTATAAGACATAATGCTGAAAGTGAAAGATTTACATAGGTAACTGCACGTTTTTGCAGATTCAATAAATAGAGATACAATCCATTATCTGGAGTTTTGAGCCCTTAACAGCAGTGGTGTCTACCTAAGAAGTTGGACTAAACTTCAAGTACTATTTCGAATTAGGAAATACTGCTGCTCAGTGTTGATTCAATATGTTTACGTTTAGAATTATAGACACCAATAATAAAACCCCAGGGAAGCCCAGAGCTGTTCTTAATGACTCACGACTTACGAACAACAGTTCGAGCACCTTCTTGAGACTGGAGAATTTGGATATATTGGTCCCACATGAACTGAATGAAATGCTCCATGACATTACCAGATCCACACCTCTCAACCGACCGTGTCTAAGCTTAGGGAATTGAGATATAAAGTCTTGCAACATCTTTCATATTCACCTGACATTTCTCCTACAGGTTATCATCTTTTCAAGTATTTTGAACTTCATATCCGTAATAAAAGGTTCGATAATAGTGAAGCCATACTTTGTGCTTTTACTGAATTTGTTACTGCCAAACCGAAATAAGTTTATAAAGATGGGATGTTATCATAGGAGAATGTTCGAAAAAGAGTTATTAAAATGGGTCATATTTTGATTAAATATTTACATCTTTTGCTTTTTTAAAATATCATCCTTCATCTTACTAGTGAGAAAACGTCATTTCATATGTAACAACCTAATATTAGAAAAAAACCGATAACTTAATCATGACAATAACGGTATTTGCTGTCAGTAAAGCAGAATTTACACCATTGCTCTAGTAATCTAGTTATCTTGAAGTTCTTCTGGGAGGTTGCTCAAGCGTCGTCCTGTTAAGATAATTGTCCAGTGAATGACAGATGATATATGCATGCACGTTTGATATAAGGCAATAGACCTTGACTTGTTGGTGGAAGGTTTCCTCTCCATTAAAAGTGTATCTTCTTGCTGTACTGCTAGGTTTTAAGACTTTCACAAAGAACAATTCAACACTTTCTACAATGGGGTTTGACATTAATGGTGCTGTTCCAAAGTGGGTGAGATAGTTTTTTGGGTTTGCTTTCAGGGCAGGATTTCTAGTTCCTATTTTACTAGTAACGTCACACTCAGTGAGGTAGCGTAAAGCTAGAAGAATAGCACAAATACAATGACTTAGCTGCTTGTATTATGTTTGAAGTGGTTTGTATCTAGTTGTATCTCTTGCTCCAGCTCTTATCTTCTCGAATGTTATAGTCATTGAATACTGGTATACTGTGTAGTAACTCTACTATGACATCAGTATCATTGCTGATAACAAATACAGCTTTGTAGCCGCCAACAAGACTAAAATCTAAAACATCAACAGGAATACGAAGATCAGCTATATTGTTATTAGAAATATTATCTGTCTCCCTTTTCCCAAATTGATATAAATTATTACCGTATTAAGTTCTGAAGCATTCTCACCTCTATGGTCCCAATTATCAAATATCCACCTGATATAAATTCACCAGGATCAAAATGTGTAATATCATAAATTGTTTCGAATGTTACAAAACCTTTACAAAATAGACTTAATTACATCATAATTGCCCATAATTATGTGGATAAAAGGTAATTAAGCGTGTGTGATTCTAGAAAAGTTTTTTTTTATTGAATTGCCGACCCCAAACACATGGTGCATTTGTTTTGGGGTTACGGCCATTTAAGACTTTCCGTGAACAGGCGAGATCTACTTAATTGATCCTGCCGTACAGAAAAAAGGACTCCATTTCTCAGCTTTAACACCTCAGTATTCTTCAGTTTTCGAATTCAGAGAGCGCCAGGTTATCACGTTTACAAGAC
>VCCN01000420.1:17129514-17142205 GCA_006491835.1 Architeuthis dux | reverse complement strand
TAGGAAACCCTGTATATATAATGATCTCAGTCTATTTAATCGGATTAACTCGAATTAAATTATTGATCAGAAGTAATTTTAAAAGTATATTTCAAAGTGTTCAAAAACATGGAATAGCAAAATGAGACATTTTTGAGAACCACTTACCATCTGCCTGGGTGCCGGAATCGACACGAGTTGTTGAAGAATTTGTTTTGGAGACCATCATCTTGCTGGTCATCATAGACTGACGAACATTCCTTTCTGGGTGAAGAATTATAATGTAGAGTTTAGGCGTAAACATACATAATAGCGCCACAGTGGCACTTAAACTTATGGAAAAGCACATTGTTGCCATACGGACCTTAATATTGTGTGCTGTTGTGAAATAGATTGGTACGAAGGCCAACCATATGATGAAAGTCGTATACATTGTAAACCCTATATATTTGGACTCGTTGAAAGCTTCCGGTATCTTCCGAGTAAGTATGGCGTATATCGTACATATGTTGACCAGAAGAATCGGGTATGAAAATCCGATCATGTAGGAAAAACCTCGAGCTGCTTTGCATATTAACTGGTGATCATTACGATTCGCATAGAATGGGATTGCCGTTGGCGGGCTCATCATTAACCATACAGCCCCAATGGCAATTTGTAAAGAAACCAGTGAACCACAGATAAAGAGCTGCGATCTGGGGCTAATGAATTTCGGTCGTTTTGCAGTCCGTTTGCCAGCGCGAAAGATCCGTGCGATCCGGTTGGTCTTTGTCAAAATGGACGCGTAAGTTATAGAGAAGCAGAGACCAATACCAAACTGTTGGGCACCGCACGTGATGGGGTTGGGTTTCGATACCACTAGAAAGGTCATCGTGTAACATAGGAAGATCCCAACCAGTAGAACAAAGCTGAGTTCCCTTCCTGATGCTTTCACCACAGGCGTAGCGCTGAACCTATGTATAAAAACAAATAATAGAGTAAATTATATATGGTAGCAGCAAATTTGAGAGATGAAGGTCCTGCACAAACAAAACAGCATTTAAAAATAAAAAAAATTAATGCACACATTTCTCTCTCGAGCACTGATACTGACAGACTCTATGTGAAAAGAAAAGAAAGGAAAAGTAGACTCAACAATGTCAACGCATGTGATAAGTCTCGTATAACAGAACCTACGAAATACACACAGAATAAAACACTCCAGGCAAAACTTTAAATAACAAATACAGAATAGAAATCCTGGAAATGGCTACAGGAAAGGCATGTAGAAAGTGAGACGGGAGCTCTTATCATTTCCGCTAAGAATCAATGCATCAAAACGATTGGCAAAACAATAAATGTGGTGAAAGAAATGAGATCGGAAACCAGATCATAAGTAAATGCAATAAGCTGACCAAAGGAAATACGATAAGAAGCCGAGTAAAGTAGAGGCAGCGATTCAGTAGAAATTGAGCAGACGACTTGGGTTTGAACATGTAGACGAATATTATTAGCACAAACAAGAAGCTTCAATTAAATTCTGGAACTTTAATACCCAGACAGACCACACCATTCGAACAAGGAGAGCGGACCAATGTGTGAAAAGAAGAAAGTGATTCAGTTAATTCCTGAATGTAGGTGTTCCATTTGGTCACAAAGTGAATATAAAAGAAACTGAAAAGGATTGAAAAAGATTGAAAATACGAAAGCCTTGCACGAGAACTGGATAATGTGTTAAACATAAGCGTTGGGTCTGTGATAATGAGTATTGGCGATCTGAGAACTGTCCCAAAGACCCCAGAGGCGAGATCAGAGGAAATGGATATTCACAGATAAGTAGCTGCTTAGACCACCGAAGTGTTGGATTCACTGAGATTGCTACATATTTGAAAAGACTTGCTTTCATTTGGTCTTCGAGAATGGCCATACGATACCTGTTGTGTGTGCATGCAAATATGTAATACTAATATCATCAAAACTGTTGGGGGCGTCATCGCTGTGACAGAAATGTATAATATGATAGTACTTCTCATATCTCCGTCATTGCCTTTACTATTCTCACTGATTTCAATGCTGCTATTGTCTGAATTATCACAATTCTTCACTACCTCTGCAATTCTTCCAATATCTATGTAATAGCTTTCATTATCGCCTCAGCTAATCCAATATTCAACAGCTTTCGTATCTTTCTAGCAGGGTCTCAACATTTATTCATTTTTTGTACTCTTTTTTATTTTATTTTACTCTACTTTGGTAATCTCACTATTTGGCTGACTAAAGAATCGCTTATAATAAATAAGTCGGCTCTCCTGGCCAGGATAGGGTAATCTGGTTGAATCTCAAAGTAATAGTGGTGTTACTATTTACAAGGAAGGATACCCCTGCATTTGGCTCAAACCATTTGTTTGCAGAGTAAAGACCAAATACTTGCACTATTCCCCGCGATTTACTGTCCCAACCAAACATTCGAAACCCAGTCAACGAAACATTCGAAACCCAGTCAACGCTGCGACATCCAGTCAATGCCTGTCTTAGTTTTATGTATTAATCAGAGAAGTGCCAAGAAATATATGTAAATATGATGGATTTGATCGTCTCCTTCTAAACCTGGTGTTTATGTACTTCTTGTGATACGATTATATATGTTAAGATTCGAGCAAAATTAATTGCGTCTCAGTAGTGATTCACTCTCACGTATTCTCGTTAAAGAATTCTCTTTAATCTCTTTGAGATCAACTTCATAGACTTGGGGAAGGGAATGTGCTTTTATTTATTTATTTTCACTTTTTGACTCTTCATCAAGAGAATCATGGCTGATCTTGAAAGAGTTAAAAACTTTGGTGTTGTTTTGTGAGAAATGGACTGCGAAATCTAAATCCATATCTCAAACATAAAGATTGCACTTGACTTATTGACGTTAGCCGAACAAAGTAACTGGATATAAGAGTAATGTCAACAGTGGGATGGGAATTAACAATCTTTTACAGCAAATTGTGTTAATGTTTTGTCTAGAGTAAATACAGATTGGGTTAGTTTTCATTAATCATATTAAAGTACCTAGTCGTGGATCAATAGTTAGAAAGCTTGTCTCACAGACCATTATTTCTGTAGTGTGTTTCATCCTCATTGGTAACCCTATACTTGTGATTTTGCTTTGTAAATATCTAAATATTTAGTCATATGCCGCACTAAGCTTAGTATATATGAGTATCATATTTTCCCATTTAGTCCATAAATACTTCTAAGACCTTTTTTGTGATGGCTCCCTGCGTACCTAATACAAGGAAAGTTTTGATGGACACGGTTTAATCAAAAAACAAAAAAGAACCCTAAATATACTTGATCATAAAACTAATATTAGACCGAGGCTACGTTTTCCAAGCACTATCTTTTGAATAATGTTAGTAAATGTTCGAAGTGTCTTTAACATTTACTCAGTTTTATTGCTTATGCAATCGGTCAAGGCAATACGTCGTGTTGTATAGTACCCCACTATACATAAGTCCCGGACTTGGATAGAAAGGAAACCCGAAGACTTGCTTGTACAAATATCTGGACATATTTTTATTACATAACATCCATCTTTGTCGGCCGGATAGTGAAGAGTGGAAGAGAGAAGACAAGGAGAACCGCCAGGCTGTCCCCCAGCAGTGACAGCGGTTTCGTGCCTTTCGGCGCCGCTGATGTCTGTCTTCTTTGAGTGTCGAGATTTCTGTCCGCTTCCCAGGCCGGGATGATTTCTCTGGGTCTGCTTTATAGATCTCCCCAATGCATACGTGGTGTCTCACGGTATCAATGACCAGTAACCATTTCCTGTTTACAACATTGATGCAATATACCATCTCCTAAGGTGATCGAGGTCACTTACATTTCCGCCACAGGTGGCCGGATACGCAAATCATAACAGTCGTTTACAAGCCTGTTGATATTAAGGAAAGGGTCCCATGAACTTACAGAAAGGAAAACCAGTCAGCGTTTAAACAGCTATCATTATGCTCATTATAAACAGAGAAAGATGTCATGTTGGGACAAATGAGTTAAGTATAAGGATCCAAAACAAAGAAAAGCATGTTGTGATCCAGCACAGCATCAAACGGAATCTTGCGAGAAAAAAGTATTTTTCTATGCTTACCAGGATTCAAAGGGAATTCTTTATTACGTATTGGTGGAACATGGATACATTGTAACTGGCCAATGCTACAGGGCGCATTTGGCTCGTTTGAATGACACATTGGAACAGAAAGTACCTTTTTTCGGACTAGGAACCGATCGGTGGTTTTGCTGCATGGCCACGCCAATCCCCGGGGGAGCTGGGGGAGCTGGGGAATCATGGAGCTGGGGAATCATGGAGCTGGGAAGTTCTTCCGCATGCGGCGTAATCTCCAAAACTGTCACCTTCAGATTATCATTTGTTTTGCCCCAGGCAACACTCCTTGGGTTAATGGTTCCAACAAGACAATTCATCTGAAATCTCGTGTAAGGTCATAAAAAGCCATGGAAATACGTTGATTACTGGATAATGATGCTATGAATTTATATGAATAAAAGATTTTGTCATAATATGCTGGGAACTTTTGCATCTATACGATTCTAATTCCAACGAGAGACTAACATACTGCACAAAAACAGTAGCCTTAGACATGAGGAAAATAATGTATTAATATTGACGTCAATTTCTGTGAATGCTTCTTGTATATGAATCGGTGCTTGAAGGTGTATGCAATTTAGTAAATGTAGAATCATGGGGGGGGGGTGCACGATGATGGTGATGTCTCTCTGTCCGGTCTGCCGACAGGAACCAAATTTCTCTGTGGAGGGAAATTCATTTTCGGACAAAGAAAACGCTCCCACGTGTGTGGAGAGAAAAGACGACAAAATCCACGGATCTTAAAGTTTTATTTCCGTACCACGCAGGTCAATTTCTGGGCTGGTTTGCGGATTTCGTCGAGGTACGGAAATTCTGTTGCATGTCGTAAACAAAATATGTTTAAAAGAGTTGGTCACTTTCTTCTAACGGGCCGTCACCGCCACCATGAGACAAGAAATATTAATACTTTTGGTTGTGAGATATTTAAACACTAGTTAATATCCGTTGAACCAATCAAGGGTATATTTGAATTTCTATGAAATGATCGTTTATGAAATAGAAAGTCAATTTGTTCCAGTTGAAAAGTCTATAGTTTGAAATGGTGGGTAGGAGGTATTTTTATCATTAACATATTTACCCCTTAGTGGAAAAGTCTAGTGTTATAGAAAAAAAAGTCTCATTGCTCATTATATAACTACCCATGCATTTGTATCAGACCATATATACTGGGAGATCCGATGAGGATTAAACCTACTAACAACGGCCAGCAAGATTAGCTTGCTGATCATTGTTATACGAAGTGCATCATGATCGTTTTTCCATTTAATTACTTAGCACAGTTTGGGTCAGACCATCAATAGTGAGAGATCCAATGAGAATTGAATTCACTAATGAAGGTCAGCAAGATTAACTTGCTGATCATTGCTACACGACGTTCGTCCGGATCTATTTTTTTCATATTATTTATTAACATATCAGTTTTGTATCAGACCATCAATAGTGGGCGATCCAATGTGGGGAGATCCATAGCCTATTGGGTTTTACCTCAGGAGGCGTGGTACTGCACTGTGTAGTCAGGTCCAGGGAATTCAGGATTCATCCTGAGACCTCAAGACCAGCTCTCTTATGTCTTTGCGATAATCGTTTCGAGGACTAAAGAGATTATTAGGCGCTCCTACTATTTAATTTACGGATATATTTGTATTGAGATATTTTGGAGGTTTTTTCAGCAAAAAGACTGAATTCGTTTACCGGGAAGTATGCTTATTCTGAAACAATGGGTAAGAATTATTTTTTCAGCATAATTATACCCCCACCGCTCAGTGGAAGATTCGAGTGTTACTGACAGCGAACCAAGAAAACCACACTGATCACTATTAGAGTAATAGTTTGAGGATCATCGCTCATTAAAATAAATGGAATATCACTAATTGCTTTATAGATCCTCCATTTACTTGAGATCTCATTTTTCGCATCATCTGACAAAGAAGGAAAAAGAAGGTAAATGATTAAATGCTATGTAGTAAAATCTAGAATTGATATTTACAGTCACGAAAGAAGTACTAGTATCATTTTTATTACCTGACGGTGAAATCTCTGTATGGCTTAAATATGGCACGCATCCGTTATTTAAATAATGTTTTCGAAAACTTTATTGAGGATTGCTGAAGGAGGTGTGAGATTATGGCATAAAGAAGAGATTTCTCCCTCTGGTAGTCGAGACATTTCACTTGGAAGCTTTTCTATGATATTTCTGAGCACAACAATATATAATAACATCTAGAAAAATGCAAGTGAGTTCGATCCTAATTTAGTGTTTCATTATTTTGCTTTTGTGCCAGACTAGGATGAATCTATTTAGTGTCCACTTTGTTCATGTCTGTCAATGTCGTTTCATTGTGCCAATTCCTATTTTACCACTCTCCAAATAGCATATAAAGCAAAGAATTTTCTCTCGTGCTGTGGGAACATGAGGTTGTCATGTTGATAGAAAGTTTGGAGTTACAACGGTTTTGAATTTGCCTTTTCAGACCTTAATATTTGAACTGTTATCGATTTTTTCTAGGTCAGCAATAGCGTTGAAATGAGTTAATAAAAAGTGCAAGCTTAGCTATAGAAATGCTGTTTAAACAGAGATCGAAATAAAGGTTTTCCAGTGAATTTTAAAGACATTATATGAGGAAATTGTTATATAAACATTGTACTTGTATTATTTATACGACGTGAGTGTTTGTGTATATGTCTTTTTATGTAATAAATGAATTTAACAAAATGCGACATAAATATATGTATAATTCTTAATATAATTTGCGATTTGTCAGTCTGTCTTTGACAACAAACAGAAAGGGAGTAAGGGGTATTGTGAAGCCACGAATACAGATGCAGTTATGCCGTGTGTGTATGTGTGTTCGTTCGTTGGATGCTAATAATATAACTCTGTCCCCCGATTCGTTCTGTGACCTCAAAGAAGTAAAATATGCCCAGTGTCGGGGGATCAGTTGCACCGGGGAAGCATTTCCCCATTCCACTAGGGTTGGTCTCGCCCTGACGCCTTCTTGACACTATCTGCGGGAACTAGGTAATATTTGGTATTGCATCTTGTGTAAAATATTCCCTCGTGGGGAGGCAAATAAATCTTATACTACGGCTGCTACTGTTGCTGATCTGTCAATTGTATTTATTGCCCACAATGAATGCAAACATTTTAGTTAACAATATCTTGGGTAACTTTTCAAATTACAGTGTAAACATACTGACACAGAACGTAGCTTTAGGTATACCGTTAGCAAAGCAACGGGAATTTACTAGTTATATATTTAAATACAAGTATATACGCATTATTAATCGCATGTGTATATTTGTTTTTGCATATTGATATTTGTATTCTTTATTGAATGCGGCTAATCGTGTATGAATGCTAGATTAATAATCTTTAAGTGTCGAATTGATTTGTTTCCATATTTTCAACCGACGCCTGTTACATTTATAAAAGTTTACATCTTTAAACGATTTTTAATAATAAAAGAAAGGTGTAGATCAGTTTTAAATCGGCAAAAATGAAGATTATAGAAATTTAGAGCTTAGAAGAATGTGGAGGGTTGAACTTCGAGAAAGATAAAGGCTGATAATTGTATATATGTTCATAAGTTCAGACTTGCTGGAGACCAAAAAGCAGATCACATTTTAATAGCCGACCTCTGGGGCGGTATTCACCGTTTTCTCCGAAGATGACCAGATTATTGTATCTCATTTGAAATCCATTAAAGTAAGTCTCAGAACTTTCCCAGGGAGTTCAAGAGCGGATCCTACTTGTTTAATGGCGGAGTAGAAGGAAAGAAAGAAGATATAGAAACTTAGACGGAAGTAAGGAGGAAAGGCTAAGCGCATAATTAGAAAGAAAGAAAAGAGACTGCAACCTATTGAATATATAAAGTCAGATTTTCGATGAGGCCTGTTGGGCTCAGACGGACCAACTGCCTTTTCCGTAGAGGGGTGGGGTATCATAGAAAGAGAGTAGACATTAATGCGATGGTTGATTATTTCAAATTCCTGCAAAAGATTTGATTTTCCAATTCTACCTGGATTTTATTTGAAAGGTTATAATGAGCTGCAATTTGTGCGACGTCCTTGAAGTTGAAAAATTATTAATACACTTGGAGAAAGAAACATGAAAAATATGTTTATTATTATAACTACGGACGTTGCTTTTTCAACTATCTCTCCGGTGTTCTACAGTACATTACGTAACAGGTGGTCCTCTTCCCCTTTCCCGATTTCGTCAGACGTTAAGTTTATTTTGCACGGAAATGTCATGAGTGCGTCCCCAGTCTGAATGTAATTCGCTTCACTTGAATTCCCCTCGCTGCAACATGGTTTAGCTACAATATGTTTGGTGGATGCATATCTAAAAATAAGTACCGACTATGCAACACGCCAAAACCTTGACACAATACATAATTCATATATGAACACCACCACCACCACCACCACCATCATCATCATCATCATCAGCAGCAGCAGCATCATCATCATCATCATCATCATCATCAGCAGCAGCAGCAGCAAAAACAGCCTTTCAACGTCCGTCGTTGGACATATAATAATAAACCTTTCCCAAAATGTGGCAGACCTCTCGATCATGGGCGTCTCGGCACCAATATCTCCTGAACATGTCTAAATCGTCACGCCATAGTTTCGCATATGATCTCTTGAGATCCACGATTGTCTGACATTCTTGATACATGGCCTGCATTGCCATTTGAGTTTTCTCATGGATCTTATGATATCTTTGACTCCTGTCTTTCCTCTAATATACTGTGCTGTCTTGTGATATATCTATGTATTGTTAAGCAAGATCCTCTCTTGTGTACGCTGCATGGTTCTTAGTTTGAGATTCAATATTTTGGTTAAGTTCCATAAGTGACTATCGGGTGGGGGACCTTTCTTTTAAAAACTAATGGGATATTTTTGTTCTTAAATGTTGAGCTTACAATGCCGAATGCTTGCTAACCTAGGGTGTTTCTTCGTTTGATTTCGTCTTCTTTTGAGGATTTCACGGAGATTCGTTGTCCCAGGTAGATGTAATGGTCTACTTTCTTTAGCTCTGTGTTTTCGATTTTGATCGTTGTGTGTTTGTCGCATAACATTGGTTTTACTGAGATTCATGTAAGACCTACTTTCTTCCTTTCTTCATTCAGTTCGTCTAACATTATCTGGAGTTCATTAAGGTTCTCGGCAAAGCGGACGATGTCGTCAGCAAATCTGAGGTTACTTAGGCATTTTCCATCAATTATGATTCCTTTATTTGTCCTCTCTATATTTCGGAAGATCATTTCGAGGCAAGCTGTGAAGCGTTTGGACGAGCTGGTGTCTTATTCCTTTTTCAAGCTGAAAGGGATCAGAGTCTCAATGTAGCCTGATAAAGGAGCTGTTGAGTGGGTAGATATGTTGTAGAATTATGGCATATACGTCATGTTGTATGATTGCTTTGGGGATTTCCACTGAATCGAAGGCCTTCTTGAAGTCAACAAATGTTACAGCTCGCTGCATTGTGTATTCGGCTGCTTTCTCCTTTAGTTGATTCACCAAATGGAGATGGTCAATGTACGAGTAACTCCTTCTGAATCCAGCCTCTTCCCATGGTTGGTTTTCATCTAGCGTATTGGTGATTCGGTTGGTGAACACTTTGGTGAAAGGTTTGTGCATGCAGTTGAGTAGGCTAATTGGTCTGTTGTTACCTACATCTTTTGGGTTCACTTGTTATATAGTAGCATGATGAATCCGTTGAATAGTTTGGATAATTCCCTAGTGATGACTTTAACAACTGTTTTTCGTAGGTCGATGGTGATGTTACCTGATCCAGGTGCCTTTCCCTTTTTGATTGTTTGATGACTTGTTTCACCACCCACGTGGTAAATTCTTGGAAGTTTTCGAACTGGTGGCTTGTGTCTTGTACATCTTGAGAATTTTCTCGATGACTACTGTTGTGTATTTTCTGTTGTCTTCTCTTTGCGTTGCTTTTCGGGTGGTTCTGTTCAGTTCAATTGCTTCAATCTTTTCTCTTGTTGTTGTTGTTGGTGGTTTGAGATTTCTGCATTTCACCATGAGATTCCTGGTCCTTTCTTAGAGTTCATTGGTGGTTCCATTGTTCTTTGGCTTAAACATATTGGCGACATCAATCAGAGGGATTGTTATTTTGTTATAGAGCTCGTTGATGTTGGTTTCATCGTTGTTCTCTCCTGGTTCTGTGAGAAAATATGTATTTTAATTTTGTATCCCCTGAAAAACATCATCACCATCATCATCATCTCTATGGCCTTTATCACAACGTTTTGACTGCTGTTCTCTTACGCGTTCATCCGATAAATATACATGCTGATTCTTGTACTAATTTTGTCCCGTTCGCTAGTGTCGTAAGTTGAGTCCCTGGGCTAGGCAGATCAGTGAGGAGCATTGCGGTGCTATAAAGGGGATATATTGTAGTTAAAAGTCCCTTGGAAGGATGCCACGTGAGGGAGAAAGCAAGGAATGAGACCAACCATACATCCATCGATGAAATGAAGCATTCTGTCCGGAATCCTCTGAATAGGTACTACATACGCCTTAGGAAGACCACACAATTCATAAGCTGAAACGTTGTGACAAAACCAACAAGGATGAAGACGCTAGTCCTAAAGAATCATTAAATATAAGCAATACCACATTTTAGAAATTAAAACAGAAAGTAAATTAAGAATGTAAAACACTTACCTCACAAATACAGCAATAACAAAAATAGTTGCAATAATGCCAACCGTCGAAAATACCATGGCCCCAACTGCAATGCCATCGGTATAATTGAGATAGATTTCGGCAATTTCCATGCAATACGACTTGTCATAACTGGGAAGTGTTCCCATTGGACAGTCTTTACAATTAAAACGATTCGGCAAATATTGATATTTCGAACAATTTATACATGTCCAGCAGCAAATATCCCCCTTCAGGATGGTTTGGGCTTGACCATGTACACATGGTTTGCTGCAGACAGAATCTGGATGATTTGGTTCTTCCAGTCGATACTGTAACGTCCCCATGTCCATCTAGAATACAGAAAAGGCATTTTTATCTCAGATGCACATACGTCTATCTTATAAGTATTACTTCTTAGCCAAACTAATCGTGCAAGACAAATATAGTTAATCAGAGCTTGGATGTGTGGCCAGCAATTGTAAGGTCATCACTCACGATTAGTTTTGCATATATTCACTTGAGAATGGTTACAATTGTTTATTAACTTCATTATTGTCCTTCAAAAATCTATTAATTAATTAGTACAACTTACCTACACATGTTGTACGTAACGTTTTCAGTATTTCAACACTCTAGCAAAACACAGTTATACATTATCTCATTTTCTACAAATATTGAGATGGAAATACTGTTATACTGTCCTGTGACCCTTAATAGTGGATTAAAAACTATTTTGCCACAACTAGTATTTAGCCATCGACAACTTTAGGCTGCTTTTGCTGCAATCATTGTATTATAAGAGTTGAAAATAAGAGAATCGAACAAAGGAAAGCTGTTAATGAAAAAGAGGAAAATGAATACTTGTTCACAAATAATATCTTTCTTTGTTCGTTTCTGAAAAAGATACTTTTTTTAATAAATAGTTAAGCAACTATTACGTTTCAGAAGTGGCGTAAATAACTTCTGTTCATTGTAGAATTGTAATGCTTAATGGATTAAATCCACCAAGATTGATGGAGAGTGGAGAGTGTAAACTGAAATTCAATAAAAAATAAGTTGAAAAGTAGCTTCAAACTAATCGTGCAAGACAAATATAGTTAATCAGAGCTTGAATGTGTGGCCAGCAATTGTAAGGCCATCACTCAAAAACTAGCAATAATACCCGGCTTTTCCTGGGGGAAAATAACTTAAAATATAACAACAATATTTCCCCTTGCTTTAAACCTCTAACAAAGAAAAATGGAAGAAAAGTTCCGCCTACGCTTTTGACTCCTGAAAGGGAGAAAAGGTTCCGTCTTGCTTTTGACCCCTAAGGTTGAAAAAATCTCCCCCTCGAATTTGACCCCTTAAAGTGAAAGAAAAGTCTCCCCCGTCTAATTTGACTCATAAAAGTGGAAAAGATTTCCCCCTGGGTTTTGACACCTAAAAGTGAAATGAAAAAGAATTCTCCCTCGATTTTGACCCCTAAAATTGAACAAAATATTTTACACCGCGATTTTGACCCCTAAAAGTGAAAAGATTTCCCATGGATTTTGACCTTAAAAAGAGAAAAATGAAAGTTCCTGGTCGATTTTGACCCCTAAAATTGAAAAATAAATGTTTCCCTCGATGTTAACACCTAAAAGTGAAAAAATAAATTCTCCTTGTTTTTGAGCTCTAAATCTGAAAAAAACTATACTCCTGTAGTTTGACGCTAAAAGTGAAAAATGAAAGTTCTCTCTCGACTTTGACCCCTAAAATTGAAAAATGAAAGTTACCTCTATATAATCTACATAATCTCCAATCCCCAAAGTCGTGTTTTGGAAAATAGAACCCCCTCTCCCTTTCTGGAAAAATGATTAACATGTAAAACATAAACTTACAAAAAAATAGTGTCATCAGATTAAGAAGCCATGGAAAAAAAATCTTAAATAT
>VCCN01000420.1:17072691-17085795 GCA_006491835.1 Architeuthis dux | reverse complement strand
ATGTATGTCTGTCTGTATGTCTTCAGTGAGCATCACGGCCAAACTAAAAATCCCAAGAGTCTGATATTTTGCATGGACTTTTTCCCTTTTTAAGAGTTAACTTAACCCCGGGATCAAACATAGGCTATTTTTGTTTCATAATCACAACACTATCAAGTTTTTAGTGAGTGGGGTGGGGGTCCGATTTACAATGCAAATATAATGCTAAACTGAACACATATGTTCTGTCCAGTAGGTAAATGACGGAGTGTGACGTAGTAAGTGTTCCAAAATATTCGTACAGAATAGAAAACGTTTATATGGACGAGAAATAGAATGTGCTTTTTTCTCTTCGCATTTCATCTACGCATGTTTTTCTTTCTTTCTTATTTCATTACAAAAGCAGACAACATCGTACAGATTCATTTAATGTTGTGTAAATAAACACAGATTGTATTCCTTTTGCATCCGTCTACGCATATTTTGAGATAGTGAGAATGTTTATATATATGAGAGAGAGTAAGAATGTTTATATATATGAGAGAGAGTAAGAATGTTTATGTATATATATGAGAGAGATAGAAAGAGAGAAAGAGAGAGAGAGAGGTAGAGAGGTAGAGAGGTGGGGGTAGAGAGGGCTAGAGAGAGATGCGGGCGGCCTCTATATGTACGAGAGAGAAGTAATCTTTATATGATCGTTAGAGAAAAAAGGTAATCTAGCTAAGAGTCAAACGCGAGGAAAACTTTCTCTTTTATGGGTCAAAGGTGGGGGAAACATTTTTTCCCTTTTATGGGTCAAATTAGAGGGCTTTCATTTTCATTTTAGCGATATTAAACGGGGAGGGGTGAGTTTTTTCTCCTTTCAGGTGTCAGATTCGAGAAATCCTTTTAGGGTCAAAATCGTGTTGGCGCTATTCTTTTTCTCTTTAAAACCGGCGTGGGGGAATTTTTCCCTTTTATGGGTCTAAATCGGGAGGGGACTGTTTTTTCCAGGGGGGGGGGCTTTTTTCGCGTTTCAGGTGCCAAAATCACTGGGATTTTCCCCTTATACCGATCAAATCGATGGTGGATCTCTTACTTTCTCGTGGTCAACATCGGGGGGAATGTTTTCCCTATTTTAGGGATCAAAATCGGGGGGAAATTTGGGAGTCGGGAGGGGCACCATTTTTTCCTTTTACTTTCTAAATCGGGGGGGGGGGTTCTTCACGTTTTAGGGGTCAAAATCGGGGGAACTTTTTCCCTTCTAAGGATCTAAAATCAGGGGAGAATATTTTTCTCCTTTTAGGAGTCAACATTTGTGGGGGAGTTTTTTTTTACCCTTTTACGACGACAGTCGGTTTTATTGTAATGTGTGCTAATGTTCTTTCTTTCTTTAAAATGATGCGAATGAATGTTTAGGTTATCATAGAAGGCGCAGCTAATCGAGATTTGTGTACTGTAAGGTTATTTAACAATGCTGATTATTTCCAGAGGTAATTTCGAAAAGTCTACTTATTTAGTGTGTGTACTTTCTGAAAATAAATTAGTCGACCACAGGGTCGTAATCTTGGGCCGAAGGGACTGTATTCAATCAAGGAGGTTGATTCAAAAGAAAGGGACCGAATTAGTGAGAAACTGCAACTGCAACTGCATGGACATATATATGTACATGACTTTTGCTACAAGGCATACCTTAGGCAACCTAAGGCATTCCTTGAAAGATTCAACTCTGGATTATTCTGAAGCACCATTCGATCTGAGCAATCTCACTTTGACTATCCTACCTATCTTTTGCATGAAAAGGATATATTTCGAAGATATCAAACGTCATTCAGGACGCCATTCTGAGATTAGCTTTGTTGAGATGGTAGATACAAGTAAAGCAAGTCTCTTACAGTTCACTCTCATGAAAATGTGTTTCGAAGGAACTGCTACTGCTGCAGTGAACCTGGAGGCACGAATTGAATTTGCTGGAGGTCTGAGAGCCTAGGCATTTCTTAAAGGAGGAACTTCGAACGATGACAGCAAACATTACAAACTAAAACGTGGCTTAAATGTTTTGAACACCAAAGCATTTCTCCTGGTGGCAGAATGCCTTTCCTCAGATGAAGGAAAAGCGGAGCAGCACAGACTAAATGAGAGAAACAAATGTATGGATTGCTTTTCTGCCAATGGATCGCAGATAGCTTTGACTACAATGAAGATACCTTGTCAGGAGCTAACACAACCCATGTGATGGGAAGTATAATTTTCCATAGCCCTGAAGTAGACAATAACGTTACTGCAGGCATACCCCGTGGGAGAATATCTGCAACAAAAGTGGTGGAAGCAGGGAGTTTTAGAAAATCAAATTTGGATGAAATCATAATTCAAAAGATACCTCAAAGTGGGTTAGATCTGAGGAGGTTCTAACAAGTAGATAACCTGTGGTTGTGTTCTAGAATACTGGCAAAAGAACCTCCAAATTGGCAAGGTTTAATGTCTGAGATTGTAAATGGTCATTTTGAGTGTAATCCTCTGAGACCTTGAATTCCAGAGAGTAATAAGGCCATCTACTCCACTACGAGGTCTGTTCGAAATCAAATGAAACAAATAGGTCTTTGCTGTGGAGCACTGACATTTGATCAGCCTCTTTACCTTAAAGCAAGCAAGATGAAGTCAGACAATCCAGAGTTTAATGATATTCACCTACACCTCGGGGGATTCCATCGGTTGATGTCATTCCTAGGAGCAGTATATGAGGGAAACAGTATATGCAAGAAAATCTATTCAAAAAATGATTGAAGGAAAGACATACTCGAAATGTCTTCGTGCTTACTTCCTTACAGATGCTACACTGCACCATATCCTACTACAAGTCAGAGGGAACTATCAAGAAGGTAATGAAGATTTTGGAGAAAATATTAGATTTGGTGATAATAAACTTCCTATTGATGACAATGATGATATATTAGAAGATTATGATGATGAAGATGAGTTACTGTATGCTGATGATGATGATGATGATCATCATCATCATAATGCTAACATAGATTCAGAGGTAGGAAGTGCTAATATTCAAAAGATAGATATTGACCAAGAGCCAAGAGTACCTGGAGATCAAAGAATAACACTATTGTGAACCAAACAGACGAATCCAAAGAAATGATGAACCGAATTTTGAAAGAAAAGAAAGAAATGATGGAGGATGGAAAACGACAAAGCAATAAAGTATGTCCAGGGGGTGCAGACCATGCAGCACAAATAAATCATAGATTTGATAATTCATACCCCTACCTAAGCTAAACTTTGACTGAGTATTCACCATATCCCTTCTTAACAACTTGTATCCCCGATGACTTGCTAAACCACCTGAGACAGATATACTAGACGACTTGGCTTGATAACCCCAGTACTGATAAATGCTTAGACGACCTATTGATCTTGACAAAACGTGTAAAAGTGGTTTTTCAGGGTGTTAAAACGGCTTCACTTTACATCCAGTTCACTGTGTCAACTGTCAGGTTGTTTGTTCGGGCTGAACGAATGGGCATTTGAAAGTTACATTTAACAGCGACGGAACGCATGCTTCCTATTTTTGCAACATGTGGTCATAATCACTATGCTAAATCTGTGCGACTGTGCCACCAGGATGTTTCAAATATGTGGTTATGCTTGGGGAAGGCTATAGAAGATGGACTGTTCACAGAAGAAATGAAGCAAGAACTTGAAGTGGTACATTGAGTGACATGACAATTGAACAAGCTCTAATGAGGTCCGCTAAAGCTTAAAGCGGTCTCATCAATATAACACACTAAAAGCAGCACGGACAAAGTGGTTGTTATCAGCTCATATTTTGCCTCAATACTCAGACTGAGATAAATATAAGCCACCGGAAATAGGAAAGAAGATACTGGAAATGTTTGATGAAGCCAGGTCTGGTGATATTAAGTTTGCCAAGAAAGCTCAGGTAGACACCTTTGCAGCTATGAGAAATCAGTGAAAGCAGATGGAAAAGATATGTATGTCATCCTCTGAGCTGTTTCAATGTGCGTTTGCCGTTGCATGTGACGTCACATATGAACTGGCTGCTATTTCACTTGCTCTTTCCAATGATGACGGGTCTATGAGAAGGACAACTAAGTCGATTCTAACGAATCATACGTTTATCACCTGAGGCAACAGCAGATGAAAGCAGACGAGTGCCTGATGTTTTGTTGTATGATGGTTGCGCTTTATTGCAGTCTTCAGTAAACTCGGAACCGTAGGGTCATTCTGTGAATTATTTGTTAGTGCAACATCCCAACGTTTAAACAAGTTGTTGTATTTGACAGTTATGACAAAGGTGCACCAAAGGTGTCAGAGCAAAAGCGTCGAAGACTGCATAACCCTTTCTTCTGCTGATGTGTTTGCTGATGGCCATATCTCTTTGCAGTCGGACGAAAAGACAATCATAACAAACAAGGACTTATCAACATGCTGAGAAGATATCTATAGAATGTTGGAGTTGATAATTACGACGCTAAGGAGGGAGGTGATACCGATGTGGTTAGACCTTCTCCTGCTTTATCCTCGTAAAAGGACAACCGCAATATCAATGCGAAATAAGCAGAGGACTATCCAGATCAATTGCCTTCAAAGATCCTTTCGACGAAACCTGCTGGAATGTCTTCCGTTTGAACATGTAATATCAGGCTGCGATTCAACACCTGAACTGTTTGGAATTGGCAAACCTAAGGTGTTCAAACTTCTGGAGGGAAATAGGCACCTTCGTGAAACTGTATTTATTTTTGGAAACACTGACGCATGGCCCACTTGTGTAAGCAAGGCAGGTGAAAAGATGTTGATGAAGATATATCGACAAGGGAAAGACAACTCTTTAGATGAGCTGCGCCATTTGTATTATGTGTCACCGAAGTACAAAACATTTGGAAGAATTGCACCAACCAGTAGGGTGGCCCATTAGCACTGTTTACTAGTGCATTCTTCACGTAAACACCTGGTTGCAATTGAGAGCTATCTTATGCCAGAATGATTACGGCATCAAATGATCAGTAGGGGGTGAATTGGTTCCGGTGGTGACAGACAAATCTCCCGCACCAGAGAGCTCACTGCAAAGTAATTGTCAGAAGAAAGATCAGAGGTGGTCATCTTGTAGCTGCACTAAAGAACCGATTGGCTTGCTCTATCTACTGAGAACAGTTATATATACTAACGTTTGCTATTGCTGACGTTCTTGTTGATGTTGATATTGTTGATATTATTGATCTTTATTTGACAATGTGGATGATGTTTCAATAAAAATCAGGTTTCCCGTTTAAATGTCCGAGTGTCAAATCATTTTTACTTGACTAAAAGGAATGTCAAGCGAAATGATCTAGACGTGGTTACGCAGAGGACATTTGAAAAAGAGAAAGGAAGCTCTAATAATAACAGCACAGAACCTTTGTATCAGAACGAATTCCATCATAGCGAAAAAAGACACGAAACAGGAGAACATCAGATGTCGCTTGTACATTTTCAATGATATAGTAAGTAATAAACTGACAAGGAAAGAAATATAAAAAATAGATAAGACTGTGTACGAATGACGATCCATTTGGAACTATGCAAGCTAGTTGGATTGGCTCGTGCAGAAAAATGGAGTACAATCACAGAGGCTGTAGTAGAAAATAAAAAGTACGGTTCTTTGGGACAATGGAATTCAAATGGCTCACTATATTCATGCCAGCATACCAGATGTTGTTTTTGTAAAGAAAGACAACATTGCATTCAGTTAACATCATCGTTCTTGCTATTCAAAGAGTGACGTCAAAAAGAGCATTACTAAAATCGGTAATATGCTGAAGTGAGTACTGGAGTATTGAAGAAGAAGAAGAAGAAGAAGAAGAAGAAGAAGAAGAAGAAGAAGAAGAAGAAGAAGAAGAAGAAGAAGAAGAAGTAAATAACGATGACACGACGACGAAAGAGATGAAAAAGAAGAAAAGAAAAATGTATTACCTGTCTTTCTTTTCCTTCATAAGCGACGGCTCTTCCTCCCCATCCATCACTTCCAATCCACGAAAACATCCCTGTGGCATTACGACGGGCAACGGCAGACATCAATTCGCCTACTTCCTGGTCTGACGCAAATAATATCACGCCTGCAGGGGATACAAAATAAAACTAAAAAACATATATATTGTTCATAACATACTAGGAATATTAAGATTGGCATCGACGAATCATGAAAACAAAGGTTAAAAGCAGATGAATACATTATTTATACGCGGCAAAATGATATGTAAACATAATCTGAGATACGTGGTGTATAGTGGCCTTTTCATTTACGATCAGTCTAGCAGAAGGATTACTACAAATCCACGCGTTGCACTAAGATGAGAAATTCCGTTGAAGAAAATGGCGCCCAGAATTTCCAAATCCTTTGACGGCATGTCCCTTAACTTCATTTCCCTATAAAAGCGAAGAAGAAGTAGGCTCCATTGCTCACTCTGGCTTCACAGCCAGGGCCGATGCCTGTGTGACGTAAAGCCATGCGTACCCTTTTTTACCGTGACTTACATCTCGTTTGCCATGCCATTTTCCTTTCTGGCGTGAGATTTCTTCTTACTTATACACTTGCCTCGCGCTTTCGGTGTACATGGGACGTAATAGTTATCGCTTTGTGAGCCCATCTGCACTTCTCTAATACAAGTTCTCGGTAGATATATGTGTGTCTGCCTTGATAGTTCGTTTCATTTCTTTCTATTTTTACTGAATCATCGTTTTCGGTAAAGTCTTGGTACATTGGGGAACCATACCTACCAAAGCATATACCATTCAGCATACCTTCTTTTCTCCACCAAAAATGTAGCTCTGGCCCTCTACAACGATGTGATTTGTCTCTCCTGTATCTCTCCATTCCAATTTTCTCAAGCTAGATTATCTCTTATGCTCCCTTTTCTTACAATACTTAAACATGTGTCTCCATTTTTGCCTCGATGTTTAATTGTCATTAAATATTGGTCTATCTATTTGTTGACATATCGAGACCTTTATCTTAAAACCTGATAGACATATTCCCGTTCTTTGTTTAAAGTTATCACGCGGTTCGCTACTTGTAAAATCCAAAATTGCGACCCCACCTTCTTTGTTTATCATCTTCATTACGTTACAGACTAATGGCGACTTTGCCAGGGAATATTATTCCACACACGTGGAGTCAACTATTTGCTGGCAACCTCAACATCTAAGCCCTCTTAATACAAATAAGGAAGTGTAGGTGTGTTTAGTGATTAATAATTAAATTAAGTGGGTATTAAGTGTTTTAAATAGTAGAGATTCGGATGATATGTTTAAAAGAAACACTCAGCTTTCAAGAGATATATTCCGAATCACTACTATTAAAAAAAACATAATATCCACTCAATGTAATTATTAATTACTAAACCCACTCACAACCATACATGGACTATATAACAGACAGTTTCTTGTATCCCCATCGCTTTTTTCTGAAGAAGCCAGAATGAACTGGCGAAATAAACTAAGAGATCTCATTTCTATCAAACAAGGTCTACTGAAATATCATTTCAATCTAATATATATATATATATATGTGTGTGTGTGTGTGTGTGTGTGTGTCTATAGTGCAGTATATATATAAGGAGCAGATGCTCCCATTATTTCCTCTTATCTCCTCAGGCCCACTAGCAGAAATCTTGATTGATTTCCGCTTAGAAATCACTGTAAAACGCCAACAAATAAACGTTATTCCAGACACAATGTGTTTGGGCAAATAGTTCTGGAAATAAACGTATCTCCTCACTAATTTGACTTCGTTTATTAACATGGGAACAAGATGAGTTAGAAAGATAGATAGAAAGAGGGAGGAGAGAGGAAGAGAGTGAGAGAATACATATATTAGGAGAGAGAATTTGCTCTATTTTATGAGACATTTCAGGTTCACTGGCAAATATACTGTGCACGAAGATTTTGCCAAGAGGTTATACAAATAGATGTAGGTTTTGCCTTTGTGCATCGACTGATTATGCGAAATGTCTACAGGTCTTCAATCTGTACTTGCAAACATACAATCAATTCTGCGCTGACGATCAGATGCGTAATACAACTTGTTTATCTTTAACAGTATTCCGTTGATTCTTTTTGTGTTAACTTATTCGTTCTTATGGGCGTATGGAACTCTTTGATTAAGGCAGCAGAATACGTGATTTGCCTCAGATCTTACACAAATTAAAAACACAAGTAAGAGGCCTGAGGACTTGGTTTGCCCGAACGTTTACACAGATTAAAAGCTCAATATTAATTTCCAGTAAAAAAATGTTTATCAATCGACGATACACAGTACAAATCACACACCAAGCAACATAAAAGAAATATTGTTTTCTGCCTTTCTTGGCAGAAAAAGTATCAATTGCCCGAATTTTCTCCACTGTTTTGCCTGAATTAGGTGAAGGGCAGTTTCCCCATGCCCCCTAGCACGTACACCTATGTTCGTACTATTGTTACAATACTACAGCATAAATTAACTCCGTCACCTTTATTTAAAAGAAATCGTTGTTTAATAAACACAAACTTAAGTTAAAAACATAAGAAACCGTAACTAAACATAATTTAATAATCAACAGCCCACAAAAATAAGTCAACAGTCATTAGTCCTAAATCTAAAAAAACTTAACCCTAAAAACGAATAACCAAAATTAGTTTAATAAGATTTTGTATTTAATACTCGGTGATAATTACTCAATCTACCACAACAATGCTGCAGAAATACCCCTTGATCACGGGAATCACGATTCCGAAACGACAGACAGTATTGATGAATTCAAAGGTAGAATGAGCCAGCATCAAAGTGTATCGAAATTGGGAATTTCACTTTCAACTTTGGATAATATGACCATTCAATCTACTAATGAATGAACAGAAACCATTCGTTCATGTCAATCTGGTCATCGGAAATATGTCCTTGTGCAATGTTTTGCAGCCACCAAAATAACTACTTTTAAAGATTCTCGCTTGATTAGGTCTGTCTTGTTAATATTGTTACAAGAGAAAGTCCTAATCCATAAGCCTATCAATATTCGCTGATAAAACATAACATTTACTGAAGGCGCAGTTGTAATTGTAATCTCAGAATGATATCCTTTTCAAAGTGTCTTATGTAAGGAATATTATAAAATAACCTTCAACTGACCTAATTATGTGTACTCGATTTCTTTTCCATAAACATATATGGATAAAATACAAAGCTCAGCTTTTAAAGCTGGAAAATACAAATGAAGCATTAATAAATTAAGTTTCTTTTGTACACAGTGTTTACTTAGCGGAGCATTCATGTGCAATGTAAGCTTGTATTTAGTATCGAGGAAATTATATTTAATGAAACCAGTAAGTCTGCAGTCTAGTGATGAAAAGAAAATCATTTATTGTACACAACAAACATTTATGTATTGGTCTATAACTTCCAGAAGAGTAATTTTGTTCGGAAAAATGAACCCCTTTGTGTTGATGTTGTTAAAACATTCTCCCTGAGAAATAAGGGTTTTCCTCCTCTTACAAATTGTACACCTCACTTGGGATGGAGAATGAATCGGTCGATGAAGCGGTTATTTGTCTGGGCAAAATTCGATAATATTTACTTTTTAACATAACCTCCTTCCTTGTGAATACACTGAATTTAGTGGTGAATATTAATCACATAAAGCGAACATGATTCAGTGAAAATATTAAATACAAATTTGGTTAATAACAAAGTGTCAGGCTGCGGATTTATTGATCCACCCTCAGAATTTTACAGAACTTTAGCAGAAGCCACATAAATGTCATTTGACGTTGTAAACTTAACGGAAAAAAGAAAGCTATTTAAATGCGTTCTGTCACCATGTGAAAACCTATTATTGTGACGCATTCTTTCAAAACATTGCTTATTTGGAGTGTGCACAAAATAACATTCTTAACCATGAAAAGAGAAGATATGTAAGCAGATTAGTCGATATTCTTAATTCTTCTGTTTGTCATAAAAATCAATTTACAATCTCGCGTATGTTTATAAGCACATTTCTTGTTTGGTTGTCAAAAATATAAATACATTTTGGGGACGATGTTCTTTAAAATATTTCATATACGTATAATTTCAATAAACATTAAATCTGTTCCAGGCTAGAGAGTCCAATAAAGCTTTGATATTCAAATAAAAGACGTACATCGGAATTACATTAAATATACCTATTATCAGACACCGAGAATAAAGAAATAGTAGTCTTAGATCCAAATCTTTCCAAACTATGAGTAATTATTAATTAAATTATTGCTATTAAAACATACAGGTCGTATGTTTTAATAGCAATAATTTAATTTTATGACAACCGTTTTCTTTTCCCGATAAGATTTTGCATACTAATTACAACTATCTGAATCTTGGAAAGTCCACGGGTGTTGACAACTGAAATTATCCATTATCTCATGCCTCTGCTCTTCTATACTTGTATCCTCTCATTTTCTCACTTATCCATTACAATCCTCGTTGTCGGTACATAATTGTATCTAAATATTATACAAACATGGATTAGTTTAATATGCGAAAACTTTCCTACCCCTTCAGTAAACAAAGTTTATTTTCTGTCAGCTCACTTTCTACCCTCTTATTAAACTACCTAACTTTCTTTTTTACCCATTCTCTCATCCTACACCCTCAGTATACTACCTATCCTCCGTCCCCTCTCTTCCTACCCTCCTATTAAACTACCTAACTCCTTTTCTCACTTCCTTATTGCTAAATAAAATAAGTAATATTTTAAATAAAATAATTACTATCTTAATTTATTTATTATAATAAAATAAGTGATATTTTAATTTATATAATCTATATAATATAATCACGGGGCTGTTCCCATGCAGTTGGACCTCATCGTTTTCAGTCCAGTGTTATAACCATTGAGATATTCCCATACAGTAGGACATCATTATTTTCAGTCCAATTCGAAAACCATTGGGCTATTCCCATGCAGTTGGACCTCATCATTTTCAATTTAATGTTATAGACATTGTGCTATGCCGATGCAGTAAGACCTCATAATATTCAGCCCAGTGTTATAACTGATTGGGCTACAAAGGGAAATAATAATTCGAACTTTATCTATAAGAATTTTGAAATCGAGCCAGTCTAGAAGCAGAGGTTCAATACCAGCCTCAAGCATTGTATCACTATTGATGGCTGGTATTGAACCCCTGCCCCCAGACTCGCTCGATTTCCAAATTCGGCGGTAGTCCGATGGGTAAGTCTCGGAGATAAAGTTTGGATTACTAGGCTAATCTCGCATCCCTGCACAAAGGATTAGAATATAAATAGCTAATAAGTTGCCAAGAGGAAACATATGTTATTGGATTTTCTAGTTTATTTAAATTCCAAGTCTTTAAACAACCTTAAAAACGGTAAACAGAATTTATCTCAAAGTATCAATCTGCTAAATGAATAAAAATCAATGAAAGCCCGAATGTATAAGTAAAATAAATCATCGAATTAATAATGAGGCGGGGAATAATCTCATGAACATCTTTTGTCCTCCTCCGAAGTTTGGAATGGAAAATTCATTTAAAGAAAATCATGCTTTAATAAATACCGAACATTTTATGAAAATCAGATAATTTCTAGCATTTTGGTAATATTTTTATTTTTTATTATTTATCTTCTGGGTCAGCTGTAATCTATTTTATCAACGCAGATGGATTATCTGTTATTCCAATTAGACCGGCATCTCCTTTGTTTTGTCGTTCATTTGTTCATGGGCTTGGTCCTTGGCCATAGTCGAGAACACATCGGCTGATTTGTTTACTAAAAAGTAGGTAATTCAAATTCCTCATGAACCGATGGTACATGCTGTTGCAGTAGCACCATATGTTTGATGGGTAGCCATTGTGCATAGTTTATCGGTCCAGTGAGAACATACACGAAACAATCTGTCCAAAGCAAAGGATGTAGAGTTCGAAATCCACTTCTCTGAGAGAACGAGTTCAAGTTCCAAAACTAAAGATCAGTAATATAATTTTGGTTATCTAACTCTGTTGTCACTGCTCCAGGATTTGAAGCACCAATTCTCAACATCTGGTGGAAGAGACCTCTCGTAGTTTTAGTACACAGATATTTGTAGAATGTACGGGGCTGCTGCCGTAACTTGGTGCACATATCAGCGGCGTGTGACGTGCGGTCCTTTCAAGACTGTGTCAGCTCGACAGGAGGTTGTGACAATAATCGTTGTCGATGCCCTCCGAGTTCAAAAGTTGTCAAGCAATTTCTTAGCATTTATATCGATATGGAGATATCCCATTACTACAACAAACCGGTTCTCACCGAATACATCTGGCCATGCTCATTGGATTTGCTTGGCGATAGAGAACAATGGCTAATCCATGGTTATTACAAGGGTCTGTCTTACGTGCAAATGATCGATGGCCTTAGCAACAAGCTTCATTGTATTATTATTGATGCTGCAGTGAGTACTGGCTCTGCAAGCAAAGACATAAGAGTAACCTGTGATACTGGTCTGATTTTAGTTGTTTATTGGCATGGTGACCATAACAAGTATCTTGCGTTAGGTTTTTCTCTTATCAGTACGAGTCCTGACGTGACACAGCCAGCCATCTTCTCCCGGGATGAGAGCATGACTGTTGATTCTGCTTGCCTTTGCCCATCTAAAGCTGGTGCTTTCTATGCGAGGCAAAGATACTGGGTCAATTTCTGAATACTCGGCTGGTAACAGGGCCATCACTTATTTGTTGGCAGTATCTGTACTGATGAGCATTGAATCACTCTTTGTTTTTTAAAAATCAGGATGGCGGCTGCAATGGTGGTCACATTGCATTTGTCCTGTTTTTATTCGAAAGAGCACAGAACTCGTCTACTACGCACATGTTCTGAACGGGTTTTCCTTATCTACTGTACTAATTGGAGTTAATTGGGTTCTTGCTCAGTGTTCCACTATTGTGGCCTTGCGCCTGACTAAACTAAGATTGAATAAGTGGATAACATTCAGCGTTTGTTTTGCAGTGATCCGTTATAGAGGCAGCGTGCACCCTATTATTCTCTCTCCTAAAACCCTATCTCCTGTACCTCATACCATCTCAACCTTCGACAACTCAGCCTAACATATCATCATCACCATCTCGTGGTATGGT
>VCCN01000420.1:16965043-16975122 GCA_006491835.1 Architeuthis dux | reverse complement strand
CCTAAACTGCGCTGCTTAGGCCTGTTTAATATCAAGTAAATATAATATCACAAGAAAAGTTAGGTTTATGTTTGAAAGTCTTAGAAATGGTATAATATGTTTCTTGCCTTTTACAGTCTCAGATAATATGTATAATGTTATATATTTGTTTGAATGAAGACATTATTGTATGTGTATTAGTGCGTGTGTATGTGGTGAACTAAAATAAATACTTAGCCTAAGCAACCAAACTCCAATCAACTTCGAAATAGCAATTGAACAGGAGAAATAAGATTTACGTTCAATTCTGCCGAGTAAAAACATTGCAACTGTTTTTTAAAACTGTCCAGCTCAAGGGATGCAACTTTTAACTTCGTTAACAGGATGTGCGTCCCATATTTGAAATTTGATTTTAAATATATTTCACCAACGAGTATTCTGGTGGGTGGTAATGTTGTAGTGTTGTGTTAGACATTCAAATGTAAAAAATGTTCACATGTAAATAGATGTTTCACTACAGGAGCGGCCGTATAGATTATCCGAGAATCGATAAATTCATAGAATTCACGAATGCATCCTTAATCTTGAACAAATGTTTGGACCAGTGCACCCGGCGTCCTGATCTTGTTCTCCGTACGGGCATTGGTGCAGGATCTGAAGATGGCTTGGCCTGTCTCTTTTTATCTTTTGGTTTTGGTTTTGGAGGTTGGAACGTCCAGAAAAGCAATTTTCATGGGATCAATAGTAATTGTCCGATGTTTGTTATTGATAAGTAGGAAGAAATACTTGTGGCTGCGACTAATGGTTTTATATGGTGCCGAATACGGTGGTTGTAGAGTTTTCTGATTGCGTCATCTCGCACAAAAAACATGAGTACAATTATCTAGTTCTTTTGGTACCACTGAAATATGTCGTTAGTGATGTGTATTGGTTGGAGAGATATCTATCATGTACCGTCCTTTTTTATCCACGTATTTGCTCGGATCTAGTGGCTGAGTCTCCAACTGAGGTGATACCAACTGTCCGGGTAGTTTTAGAGTTGTTCCTTATACCAACTCTGCCACGGTATAGCCTAAGTCGGCTTTAATAGTGGCACGGATACCCAGTATGAATCAGATTGTGCTTTGAGTGCAGCCTTCAATTGACAATGGAACCTCTCGACCATACCATTGGCTTGGGGGTGATAGGTTAGTCGTCGAAGCAAAAAGGGCCGACTCAAATTGAGTGCTTCTGCCATGAGTAATGGTAGCAGGAACCCCAAATCTAGAGATCCAGAATTCTACCAAGGCTCTGGTGATAGTTTCTGCTGACGCATCAGTGATTGCTATTGCTTCAGGACAACGAGCGTAACGGTCGATGCATTCCAACATGAAATTACCAGAAGGAAGAAGAGGTCCCAATAAATCGATGTATATGTGGTGTAATCTGGCATCTGGCGTAGCAAATGTACCAAGTGGGGCCTTGACGTGACGATTAAGTTTGGCGCGTTGATAAGCTTTGGCGCAGTTCCGGGCCAATGTGCGTACATCCTGGTTAATTCCAGGCCACTTATACCTTGAAATGATTAACCTTTGGGTGGCTCGAATTCTAGGGTGGGATAAACTGTGTAAGATGTTGAAAACGGCTCGTCGGTAGCCATGTGGAACAAGCGGGCATGGTGATACACATGATACATCACACCATATATCTTCATTAGCACCAGGGAGAGATACTTATTGGAAAACCAGTGAGAAAGCACCGTTGAGCAATGGCGGAAGTTCTTCATGACTTCTGTGTTCAGTGGCTATTTGTTCTAGATCGATGGAAGATGTTGTGTGTAGAGCCGATATTTCAGGTCGTGAAAATGCGTCTGTTACGACATTATCCTTGCCCGAGATGTGTCTGATGTCCGAGGTAAATTGAGATAAATAATCTGTCTCAATTCCTTCGGAGAATATCGGTCAGGTTTAGATTTCAGAGTATGAATAAGAGGTTTGCAGTCGGTGTAGATGGTGAAAACTCTGCCTTCCATATAATGTCGGAAATGTTTAACATATAAGTACATGGCCAGTAATTCACGACCAAATGTACTATATCTTGTTTCCCCAGGCTTCAATCTTTTCGAGAGAAATGCCACGGGTTCCCACGAGTCCTCAGTTATTTGGCGGTGTCGGACGCTTCTACCATGAGACATGCGTCACGATCTTCATCCGGATGGGCTAACAGCAGCTTCTGCGAGACTTTTCTTAATACTGTGGAAAAATGTTTCTCATGCATCAGTCCATGGAAGAGGTTCGCGTGAGTATTTTGGATGCTTCCGAAGTAGGTCTGTGAGTGGGGGTGAGTATGGCTGCTCCTCGTGACAGAACATGTCGATAAAGGTTTACGATGCCTAGGAATTGCCTCAGTTGTCGAACTGAGGTGGGACGAAGAAATTCGTTCACAGCGGTAACTTTATCCTCCAAAGGCACAATGCCTTTGGGTGTGATGAAGATTCAAACTTCTCACACCAAATTCAACTCCATACTCGGTTAGACGAGTAAACAAGAGACGTAGGTGTTTTTGATGCTCTTCTGGTATATCACTAGCAACTAATACGTCGTCTATCTATGCGAAGATGGAAGGAATATCTCTTATAACCCAATCAATCAACCTTTGGAAAGTGTGTGCCGCGTACGTAATCCAAATGGCATGCGCACAAAATGTCCAAAATGGCTTGTGACTGCTGTTTTCGCAACATCATTAGGGTGAACTGGGATCTGATTATATTATATATTTCTACCCCCTCAAATTTACTGTAAAGTCCTGTAAATACGTTATTGATAAGCGGTTGTAATGCTGTTGAGTGCCATATAATCTCCGCATGGTCTGCAGTCTCCAGACCTTTTGGAGGCCATATGAAGGGGTGGTGCCCAGTTACTATCAGACGGCACGATGATGCCAAAATCCAACATGTGGGTAAAGTCTGCCTTCGCTATGCGTAATTCATCACTAGCAAGCCGTCGAGGGCAATCAGTCAACGAAGGTTCGGTTGTTTCTCTGGGATGATAGACATCGTGTCTAATGGGTATATTTTGTTGCCATGTCTGAGTAATGTCTGGGAGTCAAAATGCGGTCGATATGTAACCTATTATAAACAGCTGAGTTGTGTTATCCATTAGTTTGCGTCCACGAAGATCGACTGCCAAGCCAAAATGTTCAAAGAAATCGGCGCCTAAGATAGGCTGGGAAACATCAGCAATGCCGAATATCCACCAGAAATTACGACTTAATTTCAACAGGTTCAAAGTTAATGCACGCTGGCCGTTGGTAGCAATAGGTGTTAAATTATCTGTCTGGAGGATTACTGTTGAAGGAGCTGACTTATCACGTAGCATAGAAGGTAGGACGCTCACTGCAGTACGCGTGTCAACTAGAAATCGGTGTGTTGACCTGCAACATGAAGTGGTCGCCTTCACCCCCTGGTCTCGCCGTTTACCTTTAGTGTCTGGTGAGTTGTAGCGTGATGGCTGGGCGGACAACAATGTTCGGCGCTTTCGCCAAACATTCAGTACCAGCATGCATAGAATTTAGGAAGCACTGCATCTGCGAAAGGGGGTGGAGATTGGCGACGCCGTAAACTGCTATCCCACTGTCGTACATGTCCGCGATATTTGAACCACGGTGTCTTCGAGGGCCGTTTTGTTCGAGCGACGGTGGCATGTACTGGTGGTGCTCGAGCCCGACCCTCCCCTTTTAGTGCAATCTGGTGGTGCTTCCCCAAGGCTTACTGATCCACCGAGAGTGGGCAAGGTAATCCTTTGAGGCCACAGGACGAATCCTCTGCCCTTAGCAATACTGAGCCCCAGTCTCAACCCTCAACGGCTACGGTATTGTACCGGCGCAGAATTGCGAGCCAAGAATGAGTTGCGCGTTTGTAGGAAGCCTTTGAAGGAATACTTGTTTTAAAATGCTTTCCTCTAATCTGCTTTCCCTCAATAGTTGTCTCATTTTCTGTAGCAGTTGGGGAGGTTTCCGGTCGTCTAACTCTTCTGCGGTCAATAACTAGTGTAACCTTTTTTGTTCGGACGCAGACGTTTTATAAGTTCCGCTTTTAAAATGTTGTAACGATTGATGGAGTAGAAATGAGTAGATAACCCACTTCTTGTGCGATTTCCGGCTGTAATGAACCGATCGCGTACGAACATTTTGTTTCCTGTGTAGTGATTTTCGTGTATCAAATTGCCCCTCTATCTGTGCAAACTACAAAGTACGGTCGTTCGGCCAAAACGGGGGTAATTCCAATCTTACCACGGTTATAGGGGTGGATGCAGGATTATAGGTGCGTTCTGTTATGTCGGTCATGTTATCTTCCAACAATGTTTTGTAAGACGAATACAAATTGAGAATTCGCTTGAACAAGGTCTTCTTGTTTTAGAAAGATTGTAATTTCAATTTGAGAAAAATGTCCGGGAATGTTGTTTTAGAAGTCGGTTGTTACCACTGTAGTATGTGTCCCATGTAGATTTTGCTATGCCATCACGTCAGGTGTCACTATTTGTAGGATTTCCTCTTGATATCGTTTGGAGGAGTACCAGCATGTCTCACCTATGTAAGTGCGAGTGCCTATACTAAGATGTAGCTAATAATCTCTAATCTCATCGTGGCCGGACGTTTCGCCGAATAACGTTTCACCGATACACAGACAGTCGAAAAACAATGAAATCTCTCAAAAATAATTGTATTTTACATCTTAACCCTTCTACCGGTCAAACGACATTTCTGTCACCATGGGCTTGTTACCAGTAAAGCGAATGATTAGAAATAATTCAGCAGACATCGACACGAACCCTATTTTAAAAGTGTAATTAATTAAAATCTTTAAATATTCATCTTTATGGTTTTTCCTAAGAAGAAGAAATAAAATCACACATTCTGTCTAAAGAAACGAAAAACAATGTTTCATTAATTATTAAGTAGAATGGGCCTGTTTCAAAGTCAAGGTGTTTTATTTACTTTTATCGACAAGACATCAATACGACGGCCTTGATGATTGACAGTTATTTTATAAATTAGCAAATAACACTTTTATATGCAAGTTTTTGTTCTTCAGGTGTCGATTCTCTGCCAAATTTATTTTATTATTCCTTAATTAAACTTATTTGTAAAGCATTTTTTTAGATGTTTTAAATTTTATATTTTTGTCAACAATAATAACAAATTAATTAAATTAGAAATGTTTAACTAGAAATCTTCCCAAAATAAGCCTACAAAAAGTGATTCTAAGAAAATTACTTAATTTAATGATTAATTGATTGGATTTAGAAAAGAAACTTGGAATATATTGAAAATTACACTGTTTTACGGCTTACATAGATTTTTACATCTAAAAACAATATCTTACATCTAAACGCAACCAAAATAATGTAAATTTAGATATAAAACATTTACATTTCAAATTTGAAAAACTGCAGATAACCACACGACCGTAAACAAGCGTGCTTGTTTATGACGAGAAAGCGTGAAATTCTCAAACCTATTATAACCACATGGAAAAGTATCAGACAAAATGAAAGACCAGGGGCCCAGGGTGTACATGACCAGGAGCCCATATCAGATTACCGGAGTAGCTTTTTAATGGGCCGTTATTTTCAAGTTAGGGCAGTTTAGAATCCGACTGACAGGCGATAGATAGGTCAGCGGGCGAGGTAGTTCCCTCTTTCACCCGGACGGGTGAGAGAAGGGGGAGTAAGAGGAGGAAGAAGCCTTCATTTTTTAATTAATGCCATGACTAGTAGTAATTCAGCAACATGATGTCTCGTGTAGAATAGTAACTGAAACAGACTTCGGTGCCTCAAAGTAATCCGCGAACCGGCCCTTTCTCTCCACCCACGTGGGCGAGCTTTTTCTCCGAAATTGATTTCCCTCCATCGAAATGTCAGCTCCCGTCGTCTCTGTTATCTCTCTCATAACACAAGAAGAAATACAACCGGCATTATACAACAGTACGCAAAGAAGGATATTACCAGCTCCAAAATGTTGCTCTCTTTGAATACAAATTCTAATGATTTGTCGTTATTATTTTTTTAATGCAGACTAATAAGTTAACCTCGTATGTATAATAGAACGGAAGGCGGCAAACATACTATATTAGCTTGAAGTCAGCTATGAAAATAAAGATTTTAAATACGGAATACATTTTCTATAGCATTACAGATCTGAAGTGCTAAGTGAATAATAATGTATTGCTCAAATATACACACCTGTACAATTGCATAATAACGTCTCCGAGATTGATTTGTTGAACATCTAATTTATACCATTTTCAGTGAATTATACAAATGATCACTTATTCATTTTCTTTTGTCTCTCAGTATCCCTTAAGTAAATGTGATGACTGGCGTGTACAGACTATATCCGTAAAGAGTCTATATGTTCAAGTCATACATATGTGCTACCTACGGAAATAGCCGATACACAACAAAAAATCAAAGAATTAAATACTTAAAATATAACACTTTTACAAATATAGTATATCTGCATTGAAACATAGGTTGTAAAAATGGCATTATTATAAAAATACTTAGAAGAAAGTGTTCTGATGGTCTTTGTGGTGAAATTATATGCGCCTGTATGAAATAGAACAATTTAATATGAAATTAGAAAGCACTCAGGGAGCACATACCTCTGCCAACGCCATAAACTAAGTAGAAACTGAATGACAATCTGTTCATATATAGTTACGGTTCAGCTGAGGTAACTGTGTTGCGATTTTCCATATTTTAGACTATCGTCTTAATATATGAAAAATATCTTTCAATCGGGAAAATTCCTGGATCCGCCCCACGTTTCAATCAATTCTTCCTTAGCCCATGTTCTATCCGACCACAAAATGCCATTGAAATTCATTGATAACTGTTGGAGATATTGTGTGGAGAAACTTCGTTGGCAGAGGTAAATAAGGATCTTATAAATATATATTTTGAATATAAATGTGTACAGCCTCTTCAGCCCATATTTGTTACATTTATAGCAAAAGACAAGAAGCAAACACTATCGCTTACAACAACATATCGCTGTTTCCAAAGTATACGTTCATGTGGACACATATTCGGATAGTACACGTATGGCACAATGTAATTCAAACTCTGAATCTAAGAACATAGTGTGTTCGATAAATATCTCATAAATATATGCAGCTGGATCAGACGAGTTAATTAAAATTACTTGACTTGGATGGAATCAATATCTCTGGTTTTATTTTTCGACCAGCAAAAATCATTTTAAAACTCAGGTACATTTATTCTATAAATTAGGTACCGGAAAGAATTGTAAAGCTTCCCAAATATTTTCTATGAGTGAAATTCATTCAAAATAGGGAATATATACCAAATCTTATGTCCGTTATGAAGTTGCAAGCAATAAAACAAGAAATGAAATATCTATGGATAAGATAGAAATGAGCCTTGAAGCTTTTTGTCGTTGCTATCACACATCATTTAACTGTTCTTAATTTCCATTGCAAAATATTTCTATTCTGCGTTCTATTGACCTTCCTCTTGCTGAGATTCACTGGGCGCACCGATCGATCATTTCGGTCTGGCATATAACAGAACTGTCTGATCTTGTCCGAGCGACGGCTTATATGTACTCTCTCCAATTAATTAAGCGTTCCTTTCAGCGACATAAAAGCTACACCCATAGCTTAGATGTAACTGTTTCATCTAGAACAACATAAACTTGTCTTAGTATAACTATTATAGCCAAACAAGTAATCATACGTCTGCACGTTTACGATTGTGAGTTTTATAGAGATTGTCATAACCATTAATTATTATTGTTAAAGTGAAAGCAACGTTAGCCTCTCTTAATACATCATAATTGTATAAAGATAATTAATGTGTATGAATAATTTACAAAATATTACAGAAAGTAATATACTAAATCGAATATCAGGATTTAATTCCTCAAACCTCAAGTCTCCTAATGCAACCATTCATTTTATATTGCTCTTATATATTATCTTGGCTTTTTACCAGTAAACTCTGGTGCGTCTGCATATAGAAATTAATGTGCATCTCCTCAAAAGTATTTCTTAAAAAAGATTTAAAATGCTAATGTTTAACTTTGAAGCGAGCCTCTTTCTTGAAATAAAAGCTTGTGTATCTTACTGTACGAATGCAAAGAATCACATTGACATTCATTTTGCGAGAAAAGCTTTGAGAAAGCCCTCAAGTCACACGTGCACATTAAACAAAAATAATACCATTTCATCCCACCAAATGCTTTTACCTAACAGAGCTACTGCATGTTAACGGTTTCTAACGGTTTCTAACGTCGGACCTTACGCCAAATAAAGCCATAGGCGCCACTCAATCTGAAGATATCTCGATTTCAACGATAAGTTCGAGGAAATAGACGGAGAAAGGGGAAAACTGGATTATTGTTGGCAGCTGCCTGAAAAGTCTTCTTCGTCTTCCGAGTGTCTAATAGAATTTCTCCGTCAGGCTGCACACCTTTTCACTCCTGAATACGCCGATGAATCCACCAGAAATTTCGAATTTGATGAATATAAATCACCGACCGCGAAATCCACCGGTAATTGCAACCAGCCATGCATGAAATTCGTCTCAAATTGAGTAAATTAAGGCATTGGTGCATTTCCTAGGACTGTGTCTACAGAGGCTACTGATTACGAAGGTCTATCATTTGCAATGTTGTTCATCTCTTCAAATGAAACCAGTGTCGCCTATTTCTAAATTATTGCGCCGTTAACTTTCTTCTGCATTTCTTCTGCATTTCTTCTGCATTTCTTATAGTTGAAATCTCCATTGTGCTTATAATGTGAATGTGCCAAGCATAAAAAGACAATGTGAAAATCAATAATTTTGGATTGCAATAATATCTCAGTTTTAACAGTTCTGGCGTGATTCCAAACGTGTTCATTATTAATATTACTTTATTATATGTTTTTCTAGTTTATTCTCAAATTTCTGTGGATTTGTATCACAGCACCCCTGGCCGCTAAAGTAAACAGCACATATTCGAAAATAAAGAACTAGCTTACGACGCGACTTAAACTCGCATTCCAAGCCGCTCATCGACGTCGCTTTAATCACTTCGGCCACGGGACAAGCTTACCCCTACCCCTACCCCTCCTCCGAAGCTTCCCCCACCCCAGCAGGCTACACAAAGACAAAGGAGCTTTTCTGGGGGCAGCCAAGAAGAACAACCCCCACCCCTTACAAAAAAAGAGCCAAAAACCAAATACAAAAAGGGGGGGACATCTGCTGTGTAGATACAGACATACATGGAAAAAATGACCTCCCCACCCAAACCCAAAAAGAGCTAAACGTACTGTTAAATTTCAGAACAGTGGGGGAAAAAATGTGGAAAATCCACTAAATTTCCCCAAGGCGAAAAGACTAAAGACTAACAGTGGTGCGGGTGGGGTATGGCTCACGGCAGATGTGGGGGGTGTTGAAGGAGGCAAACAATGCTTTCGAAATGTCCCCTCCCCTGGCTGACTGGACACATCCAACACTAAAAAAATTAGAAAAGCTTTGTTCTGGGCGGGTCCCCATTTATATACACCCTTCCCTTTATAGGGCTGTAAAACTAACCTTCCCTGGAAACATCGGTTGCCTGTCCCATGACGGTCACATTAAAACTGAAATGGGTCATGAGTTAATGGGGCGGGTCACAGGTGTTTTGACCCCTGGAATGTTCATTTCCGGAGCCCAACACCAGTAAACTAACCATGGACCCTCTGTTCTTGGCAAGTATAAATGGCCATGGGCTGAGGAACGAGTCTAGAAGAGCTAGCCTTGTTCGATCCCTGCAGCCCCTTGGCGTGAAAATATGCTGTATACAAGAGACACACTGTATCCCAAGCGACTATGAAGATATTCTGTCTAAGAGGTATTGCCTTTTTTCAGCATATTTTGATAACCACCAGAGAGGTGTTTCTTGGCTGGTAAGCCGGTCTTTGAAAGCGACGTGTTCCCTTGTTTGCGCCGACCCGGTGAGTAGATTGTGTGTGATAGATGTTACCATAAATGGTGACCCGCTTCGCTTGATCGGGGTTTATGCGCCCAATCGCGAGATGACTTTTTTCGGCGGATCGATCCGTTCATGACGAC
>VCCN01000420.1:16842476-16853713 GCA_006491835.1 Architeuthis dux | reverse complement strand
CTTATTCTGCCGACTTCTGATTTTGTAGGGTTTATTAGTCTCACTGCTGATTTATTTGTGAAGTTTTCCATATGGTCCTTGAGTAGTATACATGCATCTCTTTTGTGCAGTTGTGCTACTCTGTCACTCTATAGGTGTTCTTTATGTTTTTCTCTACTAGTCTTTGGTATTGTTCGTGTATTATTCTATATAAGTTTGTAGTTTTGTCCGCTTTTACTAGTATTCCTTTCGATTTTTTTTAATTGTCTTACTCATTCCTGAGTTGTGTTTGGAAGTCATCTATTTTATTTCTGAAGAAGAACATTTCAGTATAAAACATTATACATAATATTGATTTGTATCCACTTAATAATCTTGAGGTGAAACCAATTGTACAATTCGTTGTGGATCAATAAATATATATATATATATATGATAATTATAATGAAATGTATTAAACGAGTGGCCTAAATAGTAAATTTGTATAAAGAAATGCGTGTGTGTGCGTGTGTATATTTCTGAAATTTGTATCCCTGATCATTACGTAGGTCGTGGATTTATAGAAATAGCAGAATAGCAACAAGCTTTTATTTAGCATATCGATTACTATAAGCTAATGAATCTTGTCTGATCGATAGGCATTGTCTGATTTCATGTGACCGGGGATATAGCTGATTTTTGTCCAGTTGTTCTCCAGTAGAATTTTACTCTAGCAGAAACCAAATGAACTAGTTTCTCTCTTTACCGTTGGTAATGAAATGAGCGAAAGGCATGATCTGCTCTGCACAAACAAAATTAGGATCAGTGTCGTGACCTTTCAAAAAGTAAGGAAGTAACAAGTCTATTGGGAATCAGTGAATTGCATTAAGCTGAGTAACTCAAAATCAAGGGTTCATCTGGACCACTTCCAGACTGATCTAGATTTGATTCAGTTCTCTGTTCGGAGTAAAATACGATGTACTTCATCATCAGCATTTCCCAGTTTGGCACAATTCGTGGATAGATACGCTTGTTAGGATGTCGTGTGCCCTAAAAGCTAGTCTCGGAGGAGCAATAATCCTGGCAACTTCCAGGCGGTCATTAATCTTAATGCGTGGAACAAATTTTATCCGGATCTGCTAATTTCAACGAGCAATAAACCGCATGAAGGTTGTTATGAACAATATCTGCCATACTTTCAGTCAATAAAACAATCTGATAATGACATTAGTGACTGTCAAAAATAAAATAGTGCACGTGTATGATCGTGTAAAATATATAGTTGGACACGGAAAAAGAAGGCATCATCATCAGCAGCAACAACCTTTCAACGTCCGTCGTTGGAAATATACCTTCCCAAAGATTCGCCAGATCTCCTTGCGCGCAGTGACAATATCTCTTGTACCTAAATCGTCACGTCATATTTCCTGTCGGCCAAAATGACGCATATGATCTCTGGAGATCCAAGTGGCTGTCTGACATTCTTGCAACATGACATGCCCATTGTCATTTCTCTAATGGATTCTATGATATTTCTGACTCCTGTTTTTTCTCTAATATACTGTGTGTTCTCGTGGTATCTCCATGTGGTGTTAAGTATGATCCTCTATTGTGCACGTTGCATGGCTCTCAGAGCCAATCTATTGGTTATATTCTATGTTTCAGCTCCATAGGTGACTATCGGGGGGACGCATTGGTTGTAGACCCTTCTTTTAAACACTAACGTGATCTTTTTGTTATTGAATGTTGAGCTTGCTCTGTCGAAAGCTTGCCGAGCTAAGGAGATGCTTTGTTTGATTTCTTCTTCTTTAGAGGATTTCATAGAGATTCGTTGTCCCCGGTAGATGTAGTGCTCTACTTTCTTTAGCTCTGTGTTTTCGATGCTGATCGCTGTGTCGTTGTCCTCAACATATTTGTTGCACATGATATTAGTTTTACTGAAATTCATGTGAATACCTACTTTCTTGCTTTCTTTATTCAGTTCGTCTAACATTCTCTGGGGTCCATGAAGAATCTCAGCAAAGAGGACGATGTCATCAGCAAATTTAAGGTTACTTAAGTATTCGCCATCAATTCTGATTCTTTTATTTGTACTGTCTATATTTCAGAAGATCGTTTCGAATCAGGCTGTGATGAGTTTGGGTGAGCTGATGTCGCCTCGTCTTACTCATTTTCCGAGCTAGAAGGGCTCCGAACATTTATGTAGCTTGATAAAGGAGCTACCGAGTCGATAGATATGATATGCTGCAGAACTCTGACATATACGTGTTCTACTTCTATTTTGAATGATTTCATCGATTACCTTAGGGATTTTCACCGAGTCGGAGGCCTTCCTGAAATCGGCAAATGCTACCGCGAGTGGCATTTTGTATTCTGCTGTTTTCTCTGTGGGTTGATTCACAAAATGAAGATGGTCAATGATCGAGTATCACCTTCTGAAGCTAGCCTGTTCCTATGGTTAGTTTGCAAATAGCGTACTGGTGATTCGGTTGGCGATCAATCTGGTAAAAGGTTTGTACATGAGTAGGCTGATTGGTCTGTAGTTACCTAGATCTTTCGGGTTCCCTTTTTATATAGTATCATGATGATTGCGGTGTTCCAACCTTCTGGGGCATTACTTTGTTTGAGGCATTCGTTGAATATTTGGGCTAGTTATCTAGTGATGATTTTACAAGCTGTTTTGAATAGGTCAATGGTGATGCTATTTGGTCCAAGTGCATTTCCCTTTTCTTACTGTTTGATGGCTTGCTTCGCCTACCACGGAGTAACTTCTAGGAAGACTGATGGCTCGTGTCTTGTGCTGTGACATTATAGTAGATTACTTACTTTTAATTGAAGCCAGTTTTAACTAAGTTCGTATAATTAGGTTGTTTTATTTAGTGTCTCTAATAAGAAAACGAAATTGCAAATTAAGTATGTTAGCATCAGAACAGAAAATCTGCTCACGCTCCAAAAAAGCATATATTTCCGCCTAGGCTCTTTCGTGTCAAAGGTCGGACTCCTACGGCGTTTGGTGCCAGCCATTGTCGGCTCAGAATATTAGGAAATTACCCCATGTCGCGTGATAAACGCAATTCGGGTCATAGCTCAAGTAGCCTCGAGTGGGTGGTGTCAACTTTGCCTAGAAAGGAATTTTAGAAACTTACCCCAGACTACGATTGATAGATAATACCGGAGGTGGACGAGCTAAAGAATGACACTTAATTAAAAGCAGATGTTTTTGAAGAGCCAGTTAACGCGGATCAGGGACTTATTATGGAAAAAGATAATTAAGCGGAAGTAGAGGAGAAGAAGGGGCAGCCTTACCACGGATAAAATATTTGATGCTAGATAAAGATAATTAGCAGCGATAACCACGCAGGCTTAAATAGGAATGAATTGTCAGTGTCAGCGACAGAGGGATTCTGCCAGCGTGATCGACACGTCGGCCACGCCTCCTGCTAAGGGCAGCATGGCTACATAGTGTATTAGCCTCTCTCTCTCACTTTCTCTCCCCTCTCTCTCCCTCTCTCTCTCCCTCTCGTGCATAAACTCTGTGAGTTATACACTCTCATTTTCTCTAGGTGGAAGAAATGTAAACATGTGCTTTGGAAACTGCTGTGTCTGACTTAAATAAACACGCACACACTATACTATAAGCGAGAGACGTTTGTTTCATCCTGCAATTGTACACTGTGCAGTTCATGTCCTGAATCTACTAATACTATGCCTGCATGTTAATAGTAACACTGACATGATTACGCAACAGACTAGTTGTACAACCTAGTCTTTGTTCTGGGGCCCTTGCTTGGAGAAATAGAGGCTCTTGTAGAATTATTGAGTGCGTTCAACAATTCGGTCCCTATCTGTTGTTATGTCTCCATTTTCTTCAAGCACCCTAGTAATTTGCCTCTTTCCTGTACTGCGAGCTTTGTTGATAGTTTTGAAACCCCTACGTTTTTACAGGATGTTCTCGATCACTGCTCTTGTCTGTTGTCTTCTCTTTGTTTATTTCGTCTTTTTTCGGATGTTCTTTTTAGATTTCTATTACTTCAATTTTTTCTCTTCTTGTTGTCGGTAGTTTCAAATTTCTGCGTTTTTCCATGAGATTCCTGGTTTATTCTGAGAGTTTGTTGATGGTTTGTTTGTTTTTTTGGCTTAAACATATCGACGACTTCAACCAGAGGTGTTTCTATTTTGTTGTAGAACTTGTTGATGTTAGCGTCGTCGTTGTTCGAGCTGGAAGGATCAGGTGGGCTCTCTTTGCACGTCAAGTGGTTGCTGTTTGGAGCGGAACGTTTTCTAGTGTTCTTCCTTGGTGTCAATTTGAATTTTACTTCTCACCATTGACTTGATTTAGGACCTGGATATCATTGACAGTGTGGTTTTTGTCTGCTAGGATCTAGTTTGTTTTGTTAATTGTTGCAGACAGTATTTATAAGAAACATTTTAGTGTTTACCAGAGGAACAGAAAGGGTGCAGAAAGGAAACTAAATGAGCAAATGCTCTGCATTGACTAGATGATTCTGAAACAGGTAAGGAAGAGAAGAAAACATGTTTCAATGGGTTGGTTGGTTACAAAGAAGCATATGACATGATCCCACATAGCTGGATACTTGAATGCATCAGGATATTCAAGATTAGCGAATAAGTAGAGTGATTCATAGCCAACTCAATGAAAAACTAGAAAGTAGACTTGACAGCTGCAGGAGAAAACTTAGCATGGGTAAGTATAACAAGGATAAATCTTATTGGGGACTCTCTTGCCATGATACCACTAAATAGAATCCTGAAAAACACCAAATGATACAAATTCCCCCAAAACAAAGGGAAAGGTCAACCACCTCATGTACATGGATGACATAAAAATATTTGCAAAGAACAGGGAAGAGCTCGAAATGCTATTCAACAAAGTTAAAGAATACAGCGACGACATTGGAATGGAATTTGGAATAGAAAAATGCGCACTAATGATTATGCGCAGAGGAAGGCTTATAGCGGCAGTTTGGTGTTTGTCTTCTGTATTGTAATTCTTTCCTAGCCTTATATATTTCTGCTGTCTGGTAAATGTTCATTAGAATCATGTTTAATGCACTATTCATTGGCTAATATTGCTATCAAACAAAAACATCTATGGATTGGATTAAACGGAATCAACATATGTATTAACGTTTTTCTATGTATGGGCCTCGTTATAATCAATGCCAACGCCTTTCCGGCGAATTTCGACGAGATGATTAAAGCATCAGCAACAATACGAGCTGATATATAGTGACCAATTTGTGTGATGGTTCTTTTTTGTCTTCTTTGTTTATTTATTTGAGTCTGTTCAAAATGGCATTTTTCTGTAGACCAAACCATAATGTATTTTGTATTGGACGTGTCCAAGCATTGTCCTTCATTAGTTTGTCTGTTAAAAGCAAATATTTACATTTAATTATTCGTTCTAATATGTTTTCTTTTACTTCTTTCTTCCTTTTTTCTTCTCGCTCTTCCTTTGTCTACCATATTTTCTTGTTTCATTCGTTGAATAAATATTAAATAACTAGTTCACCATTGTCCTAACAAATGACGACGTATTTAAATAGTTTTGCAATTATATATTGTACTTAAAAATATCAAAAACATTATATTAAATATCATCAGGCTTGTAGTCAAATCCAGAATAGCATTTCGCTAAAGTTTGGGTTTAAAAATAGTTACATGTTAAACTTATAATATCAACAGGCGTCTAGTCAGAGGTTACGTAAAGTAGGTCAGTGACATCGGATTTTCTCTGTTTACAATCACATCCTTAATCGGATACATTTCTAATGCAAAAATGACTTAACTGGTTGATGCTTTGTTCCTTAAGTTGATTCCAAAACATTATTGTACGTGTGCTCTGTAAGATGTCGAATGGCTAAAATAAACGCAGGCTTATATCACTATGTAAGGTTACAATGCTCTTAAAATATTGGTTGATCATTTTTAATTGCAATGATCTTGGGGAATAGCGTTCTGTTGACGGAAAACGGATTTTTATATATTTTTTTCGTTTCTATTACTTTTAATATTTCTTTTTAAATTCAGCATTTTTACTACGTCATCAGAACTTAAAATCATAGATGAGTTGCGTCCCTTAACATTACAGAGTATAAACAGACATTGCTAATTATTATGTGTGTGGATATTTTTCTTCCGTTGGATAAATATTAAAAACATACACATTAGGTGGTTATATTTACTGTATATAGGCGATGGTAATCGATCTCCAGCATTGGTTAGCAGTTGGATTCTGGGAAATATCTCATTAATTTGTTATATACATCTTGTAGAGGCTGACATCAGTTTTGGAAGTTAGTCAGACAACAGATCAGACTGTGTCTACTTCGGACTTCGGCTCTGATCAGGCAAGATAACACTTCTAGTAACAGTGCAAATCTTTAACTGTTGATGGTGCATCGTGTATCACCTTAAACAAGGGGTTTGATGTGAATTACTATATTAAACATGAACACAACGAACATGTTTTAATTATTCCATTACATTTGTAGGTGCTGTGACATTTTGTATGATAAGAAAAGCTAGCCTTTGTTAGCAACTTCGATACTACTGAAAGAACATTGTACAATAAGTTAACATACCGTCGGTAAGCTCAATTTACTGAAGGCAATGTAGTCATTACATTTAATGTAATCATCGTTTACTTGTAGCAACCGGTGAATATTTTCCTGTCTAAAGCTGATATTTTCTTTACACTTATGTCCCCAATTCTGCCTAGAAATATCTGGAGATTTCAACTATATAAAAGCTTCACTATGTACGGTATAATCAGTGTGTTTGTGTTCGGAGTTGTTTACAAAAAAACGTATATTATTCCCCTGCTAATAGCTATTATCTCCCATGTACTCAATGCTCACTTATCTGTATGCTCATTGGTGTTAGTGACTGAGTTGGGGGATTGTGTTCGATCCCTTATGTATTGTTGTTTGCGTCAACTTTCTTTTCTATATCGATGGATATTATGCAAATCTGCGTGAACGTGCAAACGTATTAACGTAGAATAAACGTAAATCGTAATTAATTATTACGAAATCAGGGCAGCCAAATTGGTTGAGTCTTTGAATACATACCTCGAAAACGAAAACACTTTAACAGACATTGTTTATATTTAACAGAATGGATACCAAGTTGGGATTACTATCTTACTTGGGATTTCAAAATGTTCTGTTATTTTTCCAGGGATGATGAGTGTCAGTATGAATTCTTCAAAGCCTACACACATGAACAGTGGATAGAAGAGCTGCATTTCAACAGTGTGATGGTTCTTTATTCTATGAATACATATACATAGTGTATGTAGGTACCGTGGGTACATCAATAGGTCCATAGCCTGATGATGAAAAATCATGTAATTTATACAACACATATTGTTGTATATTCCATGCTGATAGTGCAGATCTTTCCCTCACGTGTGTTTTTCTTTTCAATTTAATGGTAATGAATGTGTTGTGTGTTGGTATGCCTAGGCCTGCTACCATGAACAAAATAACAACAAAGGTAGCATTTTGACTTTAAAGCAAATAGAAAAAGAATTGTATATTTCCTAATAATCCAATTTTCCTGTCCATGTTTCCTGGCTCCAAATAACTCTAATCGTTATTTTGAAACACAAATTAGCAACATTTACTTTTATCATTATACTCTGAATATTCACTCAACATCTGCAGGATTCACTCAGCATCTGCAAGATTCAACAGTATTGGAAACGAATTGGTATAAAAGAGAAACTGGCACAAACAGAACGGATAGCGATGATATAGTGTTTTACTGCTATTTACCAAGTAAAAGTTGCTCAAAGTATGCCAATCCAACTCACCCGTAATGACTAGCTAACCAGTGTCAAGTCTCTAAAGTCTCAATATTGTGTTTGAATAAAGATTCAGTGAGAAATTGACATATCAACACACAAAAAAGACACACACACACTCATGCATACACACACGCACACACGCACATATATGTATATATTAAACAGAGAGGAAATGGGGGTTGTTAAGGGTAACATAGCCTGGTACACGGGTAGATGGGTGAAAATAGGGGTAGATGACTGAACAGTCAGCCTTTGGAATCTTGGCTTTTACCTGGGCTCGAACAATAACCTCTGCCCGACAGGTATATATCTATAGAAACAGTAGACATGTGTAACAAAATGAACTCTGTGTTCGTGTGTTCGCGCGTTTGGTGTACGTGACAAAAGGCCCATATCGTATTATCGGGGCTAAGAATGTGTGTTAAACTGTGTACGTGACAAACTGGACATATCGTATTACCGGTGGCTGTTTAAAGCGGCCAATATTTGAAAATAGAAAGGGGGTTGAGATCTGAGGCCGTTAGTGACAGGTGGCACAAATAGGCCCCATGCCCGTCAGGGGTGAGGGAAGAGAGAGCCGGTTAGAAGCAGTTAGCTGTTTTAGATTTGAATCCGGCAGCGACAGGTCAGAAGCGAGGTAGTTCGCTCTTTCACGACGAAAAGAGGAGGGAGAACCCTTGATTTTCTTAGTAGTAATTAAAAGAAAGTGACCAACTAATTTAGAAAACTAAATGAAACAGAATTCCATACCTCGAAGTAACCCGCGAACCGAAAAAGACTCTTATATCGACGGAAATAAAACCACCGATTTCCAATTGAAGATCCTTGAATTTTGTCGTCTTTTCTCTCCACCCACGTGGGAGAGCCTTTTCTCCGAAATTAATTTCCCTTCACAGAAGTTTCAGCTCCCGTCAATCCGCAGCCCCGGGAGAAATCATCCCTCTCATATCGGCGAAGATCGCCATTATACAACACATGCATTGCGTAGGTGTAAATGAAATCAGTGCACAAAATAACCATGACAGAAAAAGAAAGAAAGTTAGGAGAAACGACAAAATATCTTTTTAAAGTGAAATATTTTATAAAAACAGGAACATATGCTAAATACTGACATACATAAAACAATATAGGGACATTTTAAAAAGTTATAAATCATTAGAGGTGAAGAAAGAATAAGATATTCAGATTAGTTGTTTCCGTATATGTTGGTGATTGTGAGAGGCCCAACATATCTAAACAGGCGCAAAACGTGGTTATTGCGAGTAAAGAGAGGAAGGTATATTCTGTTCCCAAGATGTATACGCAGAGGTTTTAATGGGTATACTTCAATGCACACGAGAGTTCCGTGTTCTGCGTGTCAGTAGTGTATGTAGGTACCGTAGGTACATCAATAGGTCCACATACCTATATATTGTTGTATATTCCATGCTGATAGTGCAGATCTTTCATAAATCCATCTTTTAAGATCAGTAACTGTTTTGGTTTGGTAAAAGAGAAAAACACTAGGTGAATGCATATAACGTAATTAACGTCCGAAAGTAGTATGTGCGCATAAATCTACATGTTAAACTTGTAAACACTTTTTTTTCAGTCATGTGCAAGTAAGTTGTAGCGTAGTCATGTTCAACATGTTCAACAACAGTCATGTTCAAATAGTACGTACACACACACACACACACACACACACACACACACACATATATATATATATATACTTATTTTTATCTTAATACTACTCCAAAGTTGTGTATAGATGGAAGATTAGGTTTCCGTTCGATAGGCTCTCAGAAATACAAAACTGAATTTCCTCTAGAGACTACTTCAAGATTTATGGAGTATTTACTTTTTTCTTTAGGGCACATATGTAAATATTTGCAACTGCTGTGCCTTGCAGACAATGTAAACATTAACAAGACTTATACAAATGAACACAAGCAGCCTCTGCTGGAATCCAAACTCGGTGCACTGATCTTGTTTTCGTGCGATTTATGTTCCTGGATAGTGAGTGTTATTTTCTAATTTCCTATGTGTAAAAAGTATAGAACATGGCTATATATTATATACTGAATTTGCTTACCGGAAAGAGTGCATAGTTTGAAACGATGGGTGGGATGTAGTTTCTTCAGCAAGATGTCAACACCGCAGTGGAAGAGTTCAGTGTTACGACCAGCGAACCAAGAAAATCACACTGTTCATTATTAGAGTATTATGTGTATTAAATGAGTATATCTTTATTAAATATCAATTCTGAGTAAACATAATGGTGTCTACTTATGTATTACCTCTGTGAATTAATACTTGCTTGGAAAAGCTTAATTTCTCAAATGTATTTATAGAAACTTCTTTGCGGAACAAACTTTCTAGCTAACCTTTGCATTACAGCCGATAATTACTTATATCAAGTATGAACATGAGAAATCCGCCCGCCTCGTAGCTAAGGTCGCACTCATTGTAAAAGAATATTGACTCATTAGTTTCATGTTTTCTAAATACGAGAAATTGAGGAACCTATTGGAAAAAAGTAATCATACGAGAAGTTATGCAACTTCAAATTGTTTGTTAACATTTCATATTTGATTTGTATTTTAACAGTCGATGTTAAGATAATTTTTAAAGAATTGGGAGAAGTATATATTTTATGCACCAATATGAATCTTTAAAACATTTTTAGAGAATATTCTGTGTATAAATATTTCTGTATATGTTCGTACAATTTTACAGATTGTTTAGAGAATATTCTGTGTATAAATATTTCTGTAAATGTTCGTGCAATTTTACAGATATTATTTTTAAGAAAAATTTATTCGACATGTCCCTTTATGTTGCTGAAAATGGGTTCCATTTTCAATGCAACGTTCCAAAGAAGGTACGAGAGGAATGCAGATGTTTCAATGCACACCTGCATTCCCTTTTCCCCAAACAGCTCTAATCAACGTCCATCGGAGAATATTTGTACATGTGATTCCAGGGACTGAGTTGGTGTCATAGAAGTAATTACGAAATCAGTGCAGCCAATTTAATTTACTCTATATTATTTATCATAACAAAGACTAGAAAATGAGTGTTGCATAAACATATATCTAAGAAAATCTTCCTGTCTTAATTTGCGTCAAATCACGTGTTGTTTTATATTTCTTCTGGATATTCACGAACAAATATCATTCATCGGGTAGGTTTTTCTTTTACCGTTTCTCGAAAAGCGTCAGGATCATGGTCATATTCAATTTTAATATGTCTTGTGCCTTTAACTTTAGTGGTGCAGGTTGAATATGCAAATGAGTACGTAAAATACAGCAATTAGACAATTTTGGATAATGTTTCTCTATACGGTATGACAAACTTGGAACCAAATATACCCCGATGTATGATGCCGTCATGCTAATGGATTTTTGTTTGCTGAGGATTTGTTAAGCGTCATAACTCCGCTATTGGTATATATTACCAA
>VCCN01000420.1:16645243-16658531 GCA_006491835.1 Architeuthis dux | reverse complement strand
CCTGTTCTCAACCGGTTACGTGAAACCTATATGTATAACGCAACACGGCACATTGTATAATTTATTTCTGGTATAAGTCTGTCTTATTCCACAAATATACTTCTTTTAAATATAAATCGTTTTACAATGCTACTACTTTTGTATACCGAGAATTAACCTTTTCAAGTAGCAAAGGCAGATCTATTATATGTTAGTGTATACTGTATGTATTAAAACAGATACAGGAATTATGTAGGAAAATCTGTAGATAAAGAAACAAAGTGTATTTTGAGATTACTTAGTAGTTTCCCTCTTTCTGGTGGAAGCTAGTGGCCGTTACTAAAGCCCAAATGAAAGCATCATTTTCGAATGCTGATTTCTAAGAGAATTGGTGCGTCATCAGCCGAAATGTTGTGATGTAAGCAACAGAAAACTTGATGAATCTTACACTTAGATCGATTCCTGGCTAACAATAAGCTTAATATAATCCAGATGGGTATTCATTTCTGCGTATATTTATATCTGAAATTGAAAGTGAGAAGTGGTTCGTTTGTCAGTGTGTAACTAAGGTCCTTATTTCTTTTCTGTTCTCTCATCACATTCGTGTATGGATACAAGGATTAAGATAACTGTCAGGGCACTTATCTTCGATGCAAAATCTACTACAGAAACTAAATTCAGAATTTGATCTCGGTAGACCAATTTAGTATTTCGAGTTGCTGACAAATGCACCAATATGCCCCACAGTACGAATGCACACATTTTTTAATCTTAACTGGCATAAGGCTAATCTAGAGAAGCACATCATGAAAATCAGACTCGCTACACTGGCAACGACCTTCAAGACGAGCTTGCCAACCATTTCCCTATGGAATGCATCCAGAAATCAATAAAGCGAGTATTTATAAACTTATCTCTGAGCCTCTGAAATGCCCAATTAGGATTGAATACTCTACACTAGCGATAATTCATGGAGACAACTTTGCTTTTGATCACTCAGACGCAACAGTAACTATTATGTATATCTGTGCGAATGTGCACTAGTGAGTATGTGGTTTATGTGTACGTATATATGCGTGTGTATATGTGTATGCGAGAGACTCTCTGGTCGTACCTGTGTAGAAATAAATGAAATTAAGAGACTGTTGAAAATGCAAAGAAGGAACATTTAACTAGTGAAATAAATGGGAAGTTTAACGAAGTGCGCAATTTACAAACAAATTAATATCCTGCAATTTTAACAGAAACAATAGAATTCAGAAGCTTTCAAATACACCACATTTAAAACAACAGAATTGTATAAACGAGAAGATCGTTTAATGGTCTAATTTAATGAATCAATATTTCGCTTGTCTGTTTTCATTGTACGGTTTAATATGATACGCAATCGATGTATGTATGTTCAGAAGAAAATTGAACATACCAGAGTCATGGGGTCATCCATGTGTTTCATTCACAGCAGACCACATGGATGACCGCAGGACCCTGCTATGTTCAATTTTCTTCTGAAGACGTCACTCGCAGTGACGAAATGCATAACGATTTATCTTCATGATAATAAACATGTTTGAGATGTAACACGCTTCTCTCATTCTTTCTTTTCCACATTGTCTAACCATATCCACCATTCTGTTGGATTCCCTCACATCCATACAACAAACATATATATATTCCCTGAAACAGGTTCATGGAAGACAGCTGATGACCCCCTATAATAAGTGTGATCTACATTAGCTAATTATAATATAACATCTACAGAAATAGTAGTTAATTCGAAATGAACAAACCAACAGTTTTTTTTTTCTTTCTCTCTACATACATATATATATAGAGAGAGACAGTGCATTGATGAGGGGTGGATAGGGCAGGTATATTGCAAGCGGGAAAGCGGACGTTTTTTTCGGAATGGGGAAGGCAGAGCGGGAGATGTGTCATGCACTATTGCACTAACAGTTACGAGAAATAAACAGTTACGAGAAAACAAAAAGGTTTCCACAGACGGGTTCAGTTTAGCATTATAGTTACAGTGTAAATACAACCTCCCCTCTAAAACACTGTAAATGTTGTTTTCTCCAAACTATTATTTTAAAACATTCCCCTAGGTCCATTGAGTATGCATGCCAAATCTGTGCCAAATTTGGTTGAGCAGCGCCAATGTTTAAGGTGGGGGCACAAACAGACAAACAGAGCCAGTTGTTTCATATAATAGAAAGATAGGGTGTCCATAAAGTCGATACAGTTAGACACTGGACTGTTGGATGATACAACTACTGAATTAGCAGTGGGACCTTGTTAACGGCAACTAAATGTCGGGGTGTTGAGCAGCTTTTTGGTCTAAAGATGAAAGGCAGAGGTTTCTTTTCTCCTACGCGAGGTGATATATTTTCTTTGATATTACTGTTGTTATTCGTTTGGTCTACACACACGCACGCACACACGCGCGCGCGAGTACAAACAAACAAACACACATTGTAGTATTTATTGTCAACCAATTCAATGACTCGCCAGTCTTTAAATCTTTAGTGTCCCGCTTAAATTAACCGTGCAATACCAAGACCTCACGTAATGCTATCTTTTCAGCAACAGTTATGTTCCGGTACTCTTTCTTTCCCTCAATGTTCTCATTCACTAGATTTATTTTTGATGCTACGTACTGAAGTTCTTCTTCACTACTTGCCAAGTACAGATAAAGTGATCTGTACCCACTAGCCACACAATCTTCAACACTAATGAGACCTCTGCCACCAACGTTTCGAGTTTATATCGCTGGAAACTGAGTAGCAAGTCTCCAGCCTTCCTCTCACTTTCCCCCAGTCCATAGAAGTGTTGTGGTTAGCAATCTTTTCACCAAATCCATGATGGTTATCGCTGAAGGCTGAGTGATAATAAATCTCCTTAGGTCACCAACCCTCATCGTCCTCACATTTCACCGCACCGCTGTGGTTTGTACCGTACCAACCATTTTGTTTGTTTTTGTTTTTTTGTTTTGTTTTTGTCTGTTTTTCCCCCTTTCCCTCCCCACGTGCCTTATTCATTGCAGCTGTTAGGCCATTGCTGACGATTGGTGGTCGCAGGTCTCATACCTCCAATACCTCACCTCAGTATTCGTGCAGCCCCCAGTCGTGCCGTGGTCTGCATAGTCCTTCCTCTTATCACCAGCTCCTCCAGTATTAATGTCTTTGGCACGGTACCCAGTGTTTTTCAGCTCCCGGGTCAGGTCCTGATATTTTCCTAGCTTTTCACTTTCCTTCGTATTCACTCTGTGTCAAGTTGAGAGGAAGGTTTTGACCCCTAAAAGTGAAAATATAATCGTGGGGATGATACTCTTTTCAATTTTAGGTTTGCACGTAGAATTGAAAAGAAAAACTTTCGATGGCACGCCTGCACGCTAATTAGTGCACTAACACAATTTATCTAGAAGTCAATTCTATTGCACTAGTTATAGTTATTTACAAAACCAAACGTAGTCCAGTAAATTGTACTGCATTCGTTATAATCATGTTTGTGGTATTCCTCCACAGAACATTCTTATTACAGCCGAAATAACAAATACCTGCTTTATAGAAAAACATTTCTTGAACATTCCTGAAATTCTTCCCAAGGTGAATGTCACACAAATATCAAGATGAATTTGGAATGTGAGTGAATGTGATTTTGACGCGTTTCGAAATTGGTATCGGAACGTGCTTCAGTCACATTCAGCCTAATAGTGTCAATTAGTCATCTATTGTAAAGTGTATTGCGAAAACTAGGTCATACTCTTTAGTATACACTTGTATAATGTAATGATATATCTTCAACGGAGACTATCTAGCTGTCATCTGGAGAACAACTGAGTTTACACAATTTATTTAGAACATTTACAATTATCACACATTTTCGCTCAAAAGGAAAAGTGTCATTTTAGGATAGCAAAGTATTCAAAGAGTTTCAGATATTGAAATGTCAATATATAAGAAAAAGTTGCATATTTAATTCCTCTGGAATTGGATGTTAAAAGCGATATTTTTTTCATTTTCAGGACGTTTAAACTGGACTGGAAAGGTATATTCTTTTTCAATATGGCGTCCAAGATGGACGGCAAATCCTTAAAATGCCCATTACTGCTTCATTATTCATCTTAGACAGGTTTTCCCAATAGTTATTCGTGGTATCAAGTGTGTTTAATATCAGTCTCCCACAGTCTGACCACTGGAAAGGTACTATTTTCAAGATGTCCGTCCAAGATGTCCGTCCAATTAGTCGGCTGCATTTATGAAAAACCACCTTACGGGGGATTGGAATGTTAGAAGCGATATTCCTTAATAAATATTCTTAATTGTTTTCTAACAGTAGCTACTAGCACTACGCATGGGCCAAATGATCAATTTTCCCGGTAGTTTTCTATGGACTTAAAAACATTATTCATCTGCATTTATAGGAAAAAACTACCTTGCAACAAAAAAGAATTGCTACATCAGTTGTGCTCAATAACATAAGTCGTTTCTTTCACCACGACGTATGAGTACGTTTTTCCTGTCTAGTCCTGTCTTTTCAAGTGGCTACTCTGGGGTGCATCCATGATGATATCTGCATATTTGCAATACAGGGACTGATTGAACGTAATAGCGGGCGGGGAATGGTGTTTGATATCGGGATCACAAGCGAAATTCAGCGTGGACAGAATACATGTCTTGTTCCCAGGGTACAAGCCAATCATAGACAAGAACAACATTGATGATTGGCCTGGGTGTTCTAATCATTGATTAATGATATGCATCAATCCCTTCCACCCAGGGATTTCCTGTTTGAAGCTTAGATAGAGATCGCACAGTACATCAATTCTCCTATCACAGGGAGTTTTTCAAATGCGATGGTTTGGCGCACATGCTTTTCAAAGTGATGTTCGATGATTGGAATTTTACTTTGCACTGAAACATCCGTAACTGTTTTCATTGGAATGATACTATCCTTCTTTCTCCCTGCGGTGAATGCTGCTATGATCCCCATTCCGTAGAAGGTCCCCCTGCCATCGATAGTGAGGATATTGTGATCAACATTGAGCCCGGCGAAAACAAGTGTCATATCTAGCAATTCAATGTCATCCGCTAACACATCTTGAGCAACTGAATATGTGCCTGCACTGTAATGGGGCTATAACGGTACATGGTCGAACTGCCAGTACAATTACGGGTCCTTTTACTGCAACCTTTCGTCTTGTATCCTTACCCAGGAAAAGACTTGAGTTATTGTAACTGTAATCACTTCACTATAATTTAAATATACTAATTAGATTCCTAGATCCCCATAACATGGGATTGGGCACCACAATTACTTGTCTAGAATGAATAATGAACGAGTAGTGAGCATTTAAAGATTTGGTGGCCATCTTGGATGCCATCTTGAAAAGTATTCCTTTCCAGTGGTCAGACTGTGGTAGATCTTTGATGTTATTAGGCACACCTGATACTACAAAAACCGTTGGAAAAAACTTGTCTAGGATAAATAATGAACTAGTAATGGGACTTTTAAGAACTTAGCAGCCATCTTGGACAACATTTTGTAAATTGTACCTTTCCAGTGACCAGACTGTAGTCTTTTGATATGTTGTTAAGCACACCTGATACCACAAAGAAACGTTGGAAAAACCTATCTAGGATGAAACATGGAGGATTATTGGAAATTTTAAGGATTTGGTGTCCATCTTTGCATAAATTCAGCTAACTAATTTGGCGGCTATCTTGGACACCATCGTGAAAATCATACCTTTAGAGAGGTGAGACCGTGGTATACTTCTGATATGTTATTGAAGACACTTCATACTAGAAGAAAAACGTTGAAAATATTGTCTAGGATTTTGTTAAGCCTTTGGCGGCAATCTTGGACACTATCTTGAAAATTGTACCTGTCCGGTGGTCAGACTGTGCTAGAGTTTTCGTATGTTATTGATATTACAAAATAACTGTCGAGAAACCTTTTGTAGCATTTATTTCTTGGGGCAGGGTAGTTTTTTTCTTTTCATATATGCAGCCGACTAATGTTTTTAAATTCATATAAAACCACGGGGTAAATTGATCATATTGGCGCTTACGTAGTGTCGGTAGGTATTACTTAATATAATTAATAATAGTTTTTTCTGATTTACCATAACTTACAACCCATAAAAATGAAACAAAATATCGCTTTTAACATCCAAATCCAGCATAAGGAGTTTGTTTTTTCCAAAATGCAGCCGACTAATTTGGCGGCCATCTTGTAAATTGTACTTTTCCGGTGGTCAGACTGTGGTAGACTGTTATTAAATGCACTTGATTCTTCAAAAAAACGATTGGAAAAACTCGTCAAAGATTAAGGTGTACTCTAAGGATTCGGCGGAAATATTGGACCTTTCCAGTTGATAGAAAAATTGAAGAATATTTTTTTCTGGTTAAGTATACCTTAAATCCCCCTAAAAACGAATAAATATCGCTTTAAACATTCAAGACAAGCGGGAGCCTTTTTCCTACACTTACAACTGTACTATTAAAAGTAGTAAAACAAGAAAACTCTCTGCTTCTTTCTGTGTCCTCTTTGCCTTTATGGTAATATATTATAGTAGACTATAGTATACTCTAGTGCCAACAAACGCCAACGCAATATGCTCCAAATTGTTCCAATGAACTTAATTTGATACACGCGATATTTTCTTGGCGCTCCCCATAAATAGCAAACTGGCTTTCACGAGCAAACCTTCAAGTGAAGCATGAATTGAAATATGAAAGAGAAATTACATTAAAATATTCTTTTAAGACTCTCAATATCGACAGTGATCCATTCACTTTGAATGCTTTTACGTAGTATACATTAACATATTAGTTATATTACTTTCTGGTTAAACTACATCGCGACTTTGAAAATAGAAACGACTAAATGTGTTACAATTCTTATTTATGCGACGTTATTGATAATGACCTTTGAAAGGGTTTAATCCAAATCTTTCTGTGTTCTATCTCATTGCCTGTCATCCTAAACATGTAATCAATATGGGATGATGTTTATCTGAGAATAAATAAGATCATTAAATAACTTACTTTATAACTATTGTTATAATAGCAGCTAAAATTGCCATAGTTACATTTTCATTTGAAATGTAAGTTAAAAAATCAAATTAAATGCACAAATCCGTCCAACTGAAATTGTAAAGTATGAATAAAAATACAAATATGCTTATTACTCCGAATAAAATCCTGTATGATAACTTCTGGCAATTATGAAAAGAATCGAAAACGATTTGTATTGCATTACAATTTTACTGTAGGTATGAATCGTTTTTGTAGCTGAATTTCGAAACAGAAAAGCTAAAACATATACTTACTATGATGTTTCAATTTACTCTGACCAAAAGATACAAAAGTTATATATATGTATAAGTTCATATGGATTAAAATTTCCTACTAATTCGCCGCAGTGACTTAGAGCATTGATAAAAGTCGGACGTCCGGCCCAGAGGACCGGTTTCAATCCTGGCTCACGGCACCAAGGTACTTATAGTCAGTCGCCACACTGATGAGTCGTAAGACGACGAAACAGCGCTGTATGTGGATTTGACACTATATATAATTATATATATATATAATTTCGTACACATGCTCTAAGAAGATGATGGCTCTCGGGTTAGGAATGGTTTCGGGGCCAAATTATCATTATCACTAACACAGAGCGCCCCATCATTACGTAAGGTAAGATACCAACATATTTGTTAGTTTTCTGTCACAAATGCCAAAGAAAAATAGTCTTATCCTATATTTCTTCTTTTGTTTACAACTTTCATATTAATGCACCTGTGCCCAGAAATGAAACATTAATTCAATGATGTAAGATTTGAATTAACTGACTTGATGCCATAGTCAAGACGCTGCAAAGCCATAAACTCTCTCTATATATATAGTTTATGGCTTTGTAATGCTGATTCTGGTCACACGCAATATATGTTTATATCTAGTGTATGGTCTAGCTACAACTTTGATATGTTGCATACATAGCCACAACATATGTGTGAATACAAGAGTATAAATAAAAACAAAGATTCGCGTACTTAACACAGATGTTAGACTCAAGTGGAGGATCAATAAAATGGGGGATCGGTTTTTTTATTGCTGTGAAGTAATAAACTGACCCCCCCAGAATAATACATCTTAGCGTCAGGTGTACCTGGACATAAAGTGGGGGATTGGTTTTCTATTGGTATATAATGGCAAACTGAACCTCCATATATATACTGATTCAATTTTGTATACAAAACCCCAAATTATGTCTGAATGAAATGGTATGATAAGAACATTATTTTCGCCTTTTTAAAATTAACCAGACCAACTATTTATCAACCAGGACTTATTTACAACGCAATCGCTCGTTTCAGCCAAACACTTCATTATGTACTAACCGTTCCGTTCAATTCTGAACGGTGGAGTTAGGTGATTTGCATAAGTTTTCAAAAGAATACATACAAACAAAGTATAGCTAAAAATAGTTTAGCCTACTTAAAGCAGGTCTCTGTACTTGAAGTGGGTGTCAATGTGATGGGGATCAGTTTTCCATTGTTACCAAGTAATAAACTGAACTCCCCCAATGATTAATGATTTATTCGTATATATAATAGCCATTGTTTGTGGCTTTGCAATGCTCAAATCATGTCACACTGTTTTTTTTTATTATGTCTGTTGAGAATTTAATCTCTGTAATTAAACATTTTCCCAAAATAAAATAGCATTTATGTAATTAGGATTTGTTGAAAATCCTTCAATTTTAACTGGATTTTGAAAGAGTTATAGAGTAACATACATTTGCTTTTAACGTGTGTCTATTACCTTTAAAATCACTTCAATTGTAAATTGAGTGTTGAGTCAAGTGTCCTTACCCATAAATGATGAAAGCCCATATATATGTACATGCTTCATAGGTAAATATGGATGAACAAAAAGAGAAAACTGCTATTATCGATAATGTATAAGTATATTCCCAGTATTAAAAAACCGTCATATGACGCGTAATATTTTAGTATATATCTATACCTATAAACGCCATGATTTGTGGCTTTGTAACGCTGATTTTGGTCAGAATATATATATATATATATATGTTCATATCTAATTGTGTAGGCCAGCTATAACTTTGATATTTTTCATACATAACCCCTGAATATAATGGTAAAGAAAAACACGAAGATTAGCGTACTTAAAACATATTTTAAACTCTTTTTAAAATCACTGTACATGAAGTGGAGCATCAATAAAGTGCGATATCTGTTTTCTATTGTAGTGAAGTAATAAACTGCCCCCCCACCATGATTAATACATCTCCGCGTAATATGTACTGGACATACAGAGGGGAATCGGTTTTCTATTGGTATTTAATGGGAAACTGAACCCCCATGGTAAATACATCCATTTATTGTTTCAAGTAACAAGTCTGTAGAACATATACACATTTCATGCAGTATTTTGTACAGAAAAACCCAAATTATGTCCGTATAAAATGGTATTAAAAGATTATATTTGGCATTCTCAAAATTAACCCCAACCAATCTTTTTAAACCAGATTGAATAAATCAAAACACAATTACGCATCACCACCAAACATTTCATTATGTACTAACAATTTATGATCAATTCAGGACAAATCAGTGGAATTAATTGATTTGCATAAATTTAAATTCTAGCACCTATAATAAATTTTAAAAGGAATATATACAAATAAATTATAATTTAAAATAGTGTACCCTACTTAAAGCAGGTTTTAGAGACTTTGAATGTTGAGTCAATAGGATGGGGGATCAGTTTTCTATTGTCACCAAGTAATAAACTGAACCCTTCAATGATTAATACATTATTTGTTAATTTTGTAATTAAAAATCTCCCCAAAATAAAACAATATTTATGCAATCCGGATTTGATGGAAATCATTCAATTTTAATTAATTGGATTTTTTAAAAAAAGTTTTTTTCTTTTTACTAGAAATATAGTGAAAAATACATTTGGTTTTAACGTGTGTCAGTTTCCTGTAAAACCATTTGTAAAGTGAGTGTTCAGTCAATTTTTCCTTAAGTGATTAAAACCCACTTCAATATACGTTCGTCTATAGGATAGCTAAATATGAAAACATGCTATTATCCATAATGTATAAGTATATCACCAGTATTAAAATACCGTCATATGACGGGTAATATTCTAGTATATATATAATCATTATCATCCAGTATGTCCCACTGGACAATGGCCTTTCCCATCTCCTTCCATGACGACCGCGATCGCACTAACCGTTGCCATGTTTTACCGGCAACATTTTCTCATCCCTCCATCTTGTGCTTGGTGATTTCCTATTGCGTTGACTGTCTCACGGGCACCAAAAAGGCAATACAGATAGAAGGCGAGATACTAGAAGAGGTCGATGAATACATCTACGTAGGTCAGGTAATAAAGCTAGAGAAAGACCATGACTGCGAAATAAAACGACGCATAACGATAGGCTGGAAAGCATTTGGTATTAATAGAGACATTCTGAAGAGCACCTTGCCAATGTGCCTAAAGCGTAAAGTATACAACGGCCGCGGACACTCCGTTGAGAGCACCTTTGGAGGAGAAACCGCACGCAAAATAGATTCACAGTGTCACAGACTTGGGGGGTTGGGTTTAAGGAGTAGAGGGAAGCGGAGAGAGATAGACAAGAGAAGAAAGACGGGAAGAACCCGCCACCGATCACTCCACTTGCTCGCTCCTACACATCTCGCGCCGCCCCCTTCCTAGCATCCTCACCAGCAAGACTGCATAGTGGTTGACACCGGCCTATCTAGTATGATCACTTAGGTTCAATGACACCGGGCAGGATTTTAGGTTTTTGATTGACTGATTGATTTGTTTAGCGGCATATCAACCTTTGCTGGGTCATTTAATGCCGAAATCAGTTTAAAATCCCCAAAATAGTGTCTTGCGACTTTGGTGAAAGGTTGTCTTTTTTAAATTTAGAGTCTTGCGACTTTGGTAAACGGTCATTGTTTTAAACTAGAGTTGCGGCTTTGGTGAAAGTTTTTTTTTAAATAGAGTTTTGCGACATTATCAAAGGATATTTTTTAATTTTATAATTAGTGTCTTGCAACTTTTGTGAAAGTTTTTTTTAACTAGAATCTTGCGACATTATGAACGGAAATTCCTTTTTAAATAGAATCTTGCGAATTTGGTGAAAGGTTACTTTTCCTTAACTAGAGTCTTGCGACTTTGGCGAACAGTTATTTTTAACTAGAGTCTTTCGACTCTGGTGCAAAAACAGGTGGCCCCTGTTTGGCGGGGGGTCCTACCCCTCTGCAGGGTATACAGTCGGCATATTCTAGGCCCCAGCCAACAGGGCCGTGTTGAACTTGCAACTTTTTTTAATTAGAGTCTTGCGACTTTGGTGAAAGAACAAGTGGCCCCTGGTTGGGGCGGGGTACTACCCCTCTGCCGGGGATGCTGTCGGCGCATTCCAAGCCCCGGCCGATAGGGCCGGGCGCCTGTTGGTGGGGGGGGGGGTATTACCCCTCTGCATAAATAATTATTTATTACCTAAGATGTTTCGACTGAGAAAAGATGTCTGGAAAAGAAATCGTAATAATGCCCTCGTAATCAACGGATACTAAACCAACCACAACTTTAACTTGAAACAAGCTGGAATTGTCAGACACGTACATGTCAAAACGAAACGCCAAATCACCGAGGCGGCCATCATTGCAACTACCGACACCATCACACAAAGATCCGGCTTCTACAACGTGTCACTATACCTCACGAAGCTTATATCCAGACAGCATCTCCACGAAAAAACATTTCCAAACTCAAACTGGCTAACACGCAGACACCAGTCTCACAACAAAATTCACTAACACACGCATTACCCAGAACATACACACACAGAGACATACACCCCAGAACACACACGCACATATCCGGCCAGAAACGAAACTACCACTACCACTAAACAGAGACACAGGAACCGGCCGCCACTGATAAGCAGACTACTACACATAGTAGGAATGTAGAACACCCACCCACGCACACACACAAAAATAGGCACACAAACACCTGATTAAAAAAACTACCAACTCAGAATTCAAACACAATCGGATGAAGTAGGACTCGCCGTTTTTCTCCAGACACATTTGAAAAAGGCTGATTTTCTCAGTCGAAACATATCAGGTAATAAATAACTTTTGCAAATTATTTCCTAGTCTTCACAATTTATTTTTCCTTTTATCTTTTGCGCTTGTCCTGGACACTACCGAAGCAGATGCCAGAGCTGTCGGCTATGCTTTATTAAATGAAGGCAGACCTCTACAGCCATTTAATAAAGAATAGCCGACAGTACAGCTGCCAATGTCAATGTCCCGGAACCCCCATTCCCGGGGTTTACATTACTTCGTATTTTCTTCTACTTCCAACTGTGTAAAGCTTTCCCAATCCAAATGCGTCTATGTTAAAATAGTTTTCTATTTTCTTTTTCTATTACTTTTCGACTTGATCCCCCTTCTATTTAGTTTTCTACTTTAGATATGGCATTTTAAGAGAGAGAGAAACATAGAAAATATAAGACGATGAATTTGTTGAATAACTAATATGTAGTAAACAGGTTAATTCTAGTAATAAATAAAATGCAGGTTCCGCTTGACGTCAACCTGCTAGCAACTAAGTGTGTGGGAGACTACATCTGAGTATCTTAATAACTCCTTGAATAAAAAGATTTGATTTTATATTTGCATACAATAGACATATTTTATATGTCTGCAACGCTCTCATACACACACACATACATGTATAATAGTTAGATTTGGGTGAGACTCTTGGTAGTACTAAGCCTACGGAACAGCCTCCTCTTCTCTTCTGTAGTTTGTTTCAGTGATGGGGTAGCCTGAAAGATCTTTTGGTTCCACGTTTGCTTATCTGCAATCTCTGTTTTCCAGTTGCGGTGGTCATTTCCGCAGGAGGGTTGGGTGTATTTTAGGGAGTCAATGTACTTCTTTCTAGGCAGCCTTCTGTTACGTTGTCCAGAAGACAGTTCCCCGGACATCGGGGTCTGCGATAGTCTGTAGTTTTTCAACCTCGAAATGTGGCCTGCCCAGCGCAGCTGCGTCTTTTGTAATGTAATGATTGGGGTGCTGGCACTTTTAAGGATTTCGTTGTTTAATAAAATCGCACTTTGGAAATGGTGCGAAGACAACTCTGTAGCATTGGGAGGCTGAGCAACACAGCGGCCCTGGTGCTTTTTATAAGGTTTTTGTTGGACCAGACACGTTTTTGAAGTCTGCCGAAAGATTCGTTAGCCTTTA
>VCCN01000420.1:16581162-16595317 GCA_006491835.1 Architeuthis dux | reverse complement strand
AGGGACCTTCTTTCCCTTGCAGGCTGCGGCGAGGTGACCACAGCATACTGGCCTTCTGCCACCAACAATCACTGGGATTGTTTTCCGACCGTCGACTTCCAAACAGTTGGGAATGGAGCTGAAGGCTTCTCTATCGAGCATCAGGTCGAACCTCCATTCCCCACGCATACGGTCAGAAGGGACTGACACAATATCTCCATATTTCAGCAGATATGCGCCGATGTGCTCTCCTAACACGTAGGAAGGAACCTCGAATATTGAAACCATGGCCCTTCCTTCTTATTCCACACGGAGGACATATTCGTGTGGAGGTCCCTTTTTAATAGTGCCGTGCACTCTTCACTGTTGGGTAACAATACGTCCCACATAGCAAATCCGTTCCCTTTTATGACTTGTTCGACTTTCACCCCCAAACCGGTTAGTGATTTGATCACGATGTCTTTAGTTGACCTGACAATATTATTTATTTCTTTTTCGATCAAAAAGACAGACACCATTTTTGTTTCGATGTTTTCTAGTTCTGGCAAATCTACCATAATCCCATACTCTTTGACAAGGTGGGTAAAATTATGCCATCTCTTGACGAACTCCGTCACATCTTTAGTTATAGAGGTGGGGAGTCCATTGGTTAGGAGAGTCACCGCTTGTCGTTCTTTTTTCTTGACTAGGGTCTTTATTTTCTTTTTCCTCCTTGCTGGGGCCTTAAGTTCTTTTCTCCCTGACTGGGGGACTTGACTTGTTTTTCCCACTCTTTTCTAGGAGACTTAATTATTTCTTTTTCATTTTGTTTCCATTGTCTTTTTTCCTTCTCCCTTGTCCCCTTTGTCAGAGGTCTTAAATGGGACCCTCATAGCCTGACTGTTATCGTCAGCCATGAGAGTAAGGGCCCCCGGAAAAAAATGTCTTACCTTAGCCAAAACGCTGAAGAGTTCCAGTGGCTGCGTCAGTCCGTTTTTCTCTTTCTTCCGGTTCTTATGGGTTGTTTTTCTCTCTCGCAACCGGTCTACACTCCTCGCTGGTACTTGGTAGTCAGACACGAACAAGGTTTAATGTCAACTGTCAGCATAAAAGGAGAGCATGATTACTGTGATGAAATCATACCTTTGCTAAGTATTGCTGGAACATTCCAACAGTTCCTCTGCGGGTACAGAAAGGTCTAGACCTGCATTCCTTCTTAAATAACATTTTTATGATGAATTCTAAATAGTAGCCGAATACTTTTTTCTACCGTCACTTTTCAGTAGACCGTGGTTTTTGGAGAATGCTCAATACCTGCGGTAGAGCAGTAATATAAATGATATGTGTTATTGATCCACCACGAATTATACAACTTAGTATTTATATATATGTATGCGTGTATATTACACTACTAATCTGTGTGTGTGTGGGGGGGGGGTAAAATAGGTGTGTGTGTATAGTCGTATGCAAATTGGGTGAGGTCCCCAGGTCAAGTGGGGAGGTGACCACCCAAAAACATGTAGATTATTAATAAGAATAACTATCTGAAGATAGATAGCCAGATCGAAATAATTCTAGCCAAGAGGGGATTAATCAAACTTAATCAAATTAATCAAGTGTTTTCTGTACGAAAGGAAGGGAGAAGGTATTTGGGAACTTAGACGGAAGTAAGAAAGATAGAAACTAAGTATAGAAAGAAAGAGAGAAAGAAAACCGGAATTAAATGGCTATACAATAAGGTTGAAATCAGATGAAACCAAGAAAGGCCGCAGCAGTTGGGGAAAAGGCGTCCACATCGGTCCACTCTTGTCAGCCCAGCGGGGAGGCATTAGGTGTTTAGACATGAACGACACGAATAAACAGACTTAAGTCTAGCAGACAGACATTTGCTCTTCCTCTATCTCTCTCTAAGGTTCAGTTTTTCTCTAACTGGTATGTTTCGGCATATTTGCCGACTACTATTATATTTTCGACGACACGCAAACGCCCAAGCGCACTGAAGAAATAAAAACTCAGTCTTCATTTTCAAATTGAGACTTCTTTATTTTGTTCTTTTGTTTTTCTCATATGCATGCATAGTGTATTATGAAACATTTTATTAAATGTAAATAAAAGGTATATGAGTTCGAGTTAGTGTTTGTTTATGGTAAGTCTAAGATTATATGAGTCAATTACGGAACAAATGAAAGCAGAAGATTTGACAATGTAAAACTGTATTTTATTAGATTTAACTACAAAGAATATACGTTAGGGTTAGTGTTTGTTTAGGGTTAGGGTTAGTGTTTAAGGTTAATGTTTGGCGTTAGTGTCAGGGTTAGCGTTATATAAGTCAATTACGGAACAAATGAAAGCAGCAAACTTATCATTGTGGTTTTCTTAAAAATAAATATATCTTGAATTATCTCGGCACCTCAAAAACAATGTTCAGATTAGTATTGTCGTTACAGTTTTCGTTTTGAAACTAATTATGAACAGTTCCAGAGCAAGTGATTGCAAAATGTTAACGCGTAAATATGACAGAAAATCAACTCTAGAAACACGTGTCTTACCATTTTAATAAGTCATCAACTATATAACAAATATGACATATTGTCTACTTACCAAACTTTGGTTAAATGTAAATGACAGAAATATAACAACGTTTTTGAATGCATAAAATAAATCTGAAATACGGGATTTCCAACCATATCCATAGTTTCATTTCAAGGTAACATATGAGCTAAGAGGAATTCAAAATACAAAATTATCCCCATAGAAATTGTTTCCAATATGCATATTACTAAGTAATTCCAATTACCTCAAGCAGAAACAAACCCGGTTTGTAGGAATGCACTCTGACAACAACATGGAGTTTCTGTTGTAGTACTGACAACATTTTCCACAGGATTATTAAGAAATTGATGTGAACACCTGCTTACAAAGATCTTGAGATGACACCAACATGACTTGATGGCTAATTCAGAATTGTATCCTTATCTTTGTTACTTTTAACATAACGTCCCGGCTGGTCAATTACTAAGCCTTCTTCACGTGAGTGCAGCATCGGGTTAACGGTCTTGAATATTTAAGATTATTTAACTTTTCCATTCCAGTAACCATAATCAATTAAAGGAATCTTCAAATATCTTTATCAATTCTAGCAAGATGTATAATTCACGTATAATGTCACTATTCTTCCATGAACTATTAAGACTAATATCCTGAACTTTGATACTTTGATTCTTAGGTTTTTCTGTTAGTACCTTCTCAAGGTTTTCTAGAGTTTAATTTGAATTTCTGATCTGATTCACGTTTTAGTAATGCTAACATTTGCTACTAATCTTATGGCCACAGATCTGCCGTACGCTTGAACTTTGCCCGTATTATTGTCATTAATATCATTACCATAAACACACACCATGCCGATGTTACGATTTAAATATCAAGTACATAGTGCACGACTTTTTGAGTTCTGAAATATGAATAAGGCCAGCATACATATATGCTAAAGGTCCAATCATTTAGTTGCGGGATAATGTGGAACCTTTCACCAGCAGGAACGTCCTGTAACTTTCAATCCTTAGCAAATCATTTCAATCTCGCTCAAAACTGGAACGAAATTGGGTAATTCGTACATATTGGAATCAAATCATTGCCGTTTTCACTGAGATGACTGAATCCCAATTCAATATTCTGCAAACATCATTTACGGTGTAATTTGGTGTTTGTGTGAGTGTGTACAGACATTTCCCTTATGTATGTCTATTTTATATATATATACATGAGTTTGCGTGAGAGAGAGAGAGAGAGAGAGAGAGAGAGCAAAACAATGCTACCAGCCTCGGAAAAATGCATTAGCGACTACAATTATTATTATTCTTTCAAGCAATAAAATACATTTCAAAGTGTTTTTCTTTCCTTCTGTTTTTGTTATAAGAAATATCCATTGCCCATATATTACTATTTGAATGGTACATTATACCTAGGCGTTTTATTGAGATATATTGTCGTCGGCTTCCCTCTGGTCAAGGTGTTTGACTCTTTGACATGCGGATATTAGAAATCAATAAAAAAAAAAAGAAAAGAAGAAAACCCCACACAATCTATGTTTCCATATATGAATCATCATTTCTGGCCACAAACAGCTCTTAAATGACAAACGCACCTTTTACAATAACGTGTCACGTGCTACATACGGCAAATCTTACTCTATGCTTTGCTTATAATATCAATTTCAAATAAGATATTAAACATCTCTGATATAAATCCAAAACATTTCAGGTTAAAAGATTTAAATACTTCCAGCATTTTTACTTCGAGAGCTTCTTGTTGGACAAAGATTAACAATGTTCAATCTTTTAGGAAACAGAGGAAATTTTAATATCATATCGCCTTAATGAAATCAAAAGAAATATATGAAAGCTTTTTATGACAAAGATCTCCCATCATGAAATTACAAATTGTTTTCCAAATGAAAGAATGGGTTAAAATCAATTTCATTATGGTGGGATTTCTAATATGAATTTTCAAATAGGATTATGCATCTTTAATGACAATAAACAAATTTACAAGAAAAAAAGTTAGATAAAACCTTAAAAGTCACGTTTCTCTCTTTTTAGATGCGATGACCGTCATTGACTAGCTGACAGACGGACATCCCAAAAACCTCCCACCACATTTCGTTTTCTCGTCCTCCTTCTATATATGTTTGAAAGTGCAAGAGAGAGAACTCACGCATATATTGTCTGATTTTCAGTCTTGTTCATTTGAATCCTAATTTATTTTTATCATTAATTGTTGGCAATGATGCCAAAACTATAAACATTTATTTTATTTTTAAAAAATAATTTGTATGTATCGTTTTTTTAATTACTTATTTTTTAAGGGAAATTTCACGAGTGTAATAATTCACTCACATCCGTTTATAGTTCATGTGTAAAAGCGTTTATGTCGGCTATGAGAAAGTTTAATGTTTCGAAATAAAACTAAACTGTGTCTTGTTTCGCTGATTTGTTTTCATATAACGACATAAAGAGTAACTAAACTATGAGAACGGTTTAAGGTTTGAATATAGTGTAGAAAAACATGCTTTAATCAAATTGATTACCATTTGATTCAACATGTTCGTGTAACGATGTTTTCCTACTTGTTGAAATAATTGTTTCCTTTAGTGAATGGATTTCCTCCATTCTAGATCTACATAGTATTCAAGATTCATCTTGGCGTCGAAGGCTTTGGTTCCAACGCTGAACTGTACGAACAGAGACTGATCTTTTGTCGAATGCCTGACTGATATCCCGTGCAATTTCAGTTGCTCTTGATTCAAACTTCACGAAAAAAAGTTTTAAAAGTTTATACGAAAGTCCTTTTTTCTCATGTTGCATTATGGGACAATGAATCTAATTTAAAGATTTGGAATGTTAAACATTTAAAAATCTCTTAGAGATTAGAATGTATTGGTTTTATCTATTAGAGATTAGAATGTATTGGTCTATTAGAAACAGTAATACTGCTGATTTAATAACCAAACTTGCAAAACGCCGAAACATAGAATATTTGTCTTATCTATTTTACTTTTTACATAGTTCGTCCTAAATACTTGTTCTGTGCTGCTATTAGTAGGGATTCTGTTTCCCTTTTGAAGTATCCTTTGTGCAAATGTTAAGATTTATTTTCAAGTAAAACAATATTTTTTCATCCCTCTATCAAGAAACAAACTTTTTTGACATGATAAAATTCCACAATGTAAAAATAACATGAAAGAATTAGAAACAATGTTATTGCTCAATTATTCACTTTTCGTGATGAAGAATATAGAATCTGGAATGAGACTACTTTTTCGAAACGCATTTAAAACTAGAAAGCACTCAGAGAGCGCATACCTTTGCCAACCCAATTACCACTAAAAACTTAATGAAATTCCTTTCACAAATCATAGTGGAGGCAACTTGAAATTCCTGGATCCGCCCCACAATGTATTTATTTTTTAGCCCATGGCCTACCCTTCAACAAAATGTTATTGGAATTCACTGAAAACCTTTGGAGAGATTGTATGGACAAACAGGAGTCAATACATGTTTACAAAATGGGGGGAATCTTGATTTTTCTGTAGTCTATGATGTTTCCAGAGTCATGTCACATAAGGCTGAAAATTAGGTTCTGCGGTTTAGGGGTGCATAAACATTAAACGGACGGAAAGATTATACATGAAAGTATAGCTTAAAATCAATACACAAGTTTTGCTCGCTTTGCTCGAATTTAAAAAATGGAAATCTTGGATTTTAATACTAAACCTCAAGAATGACATATATTAGTTACTGTATTGATTGACATCATCACTGCATAATCAGCCATAGAAATATATAAACGGTGAACCATCATTTATTTTTTAATGGTATTTCTTCCATCTTAATTTTAGTTGCTTTTCAGTTCTACCACTCAGACCATCGGTCTACGGCAGTGATTTCACAGCACTGATCAGTAAGAGGTAAACAAAAATAATAGATCTAGATAATATTAATGTAAACTGTTTTTTTAACAAAAGTTACCGAAACAGCATGAATTGTACATTGTTCTTATTGATAAATCTGTTGAAACTTTAAATTATGAATCTCTAATTCCAGAAAATGGATTAATCCAGGTAACCGTACATGGTAAAAACTCAAATGTAAAATGCTGGAGAAAATGCGATATATAACGCTATGTTATGGTGTCAAAGTACAAAGATCAAAACACAAAACCAGTTATAGGTTAAAAGATGCAGATTTACAAAGCTGAGTTATTGCTTTACGTCTGCAATCTTCTACAAATTTTCAGTTCATGTCAATTTACTTTATTTTTTAAATGTACGATATACGAAATTTATTTTTCGACTTTAAGGTCGGGAAAAAGCCATTGTTGTATTCCTGATCTGATGTGTGTCTCTGTGTGTGTGTGTGTGTGTGTGTGTGTGTGTGTGTGTGTGTGTGTGTTAGCTGTATCCAAAGGTTCCCAGCGAAAGCCGGTTTCCAACTGTATATTCAGCCTAAAGAGCACTGGGAACCTTTGCATATACCTGATATATATGGAACAATGTAGGGGAACCATCATAACTATTTCTTGTATGCTGGTGATCAATAAATAAATTGTTTAACCGAACTTGTGTTTTGTTAGAGAGTTAAATGGTAGGTCATTCTCTAGTTGTCGTGGCCAGTGAATCCGCACAACAGCGTTGATATCGCCAATTGATATCCAAGGTCAGTCGTGCTTGTTGGAAAAGTTTTCATCTTTGACTCGACCCTTACAATATTTGAACTGCTCTATTACTGATAAAAGCTAATGACGAAATGTTCATTTGGTCTTTGGTAATCGAGGAAGGAATTGCTTTCCTACAATTTAAGTTCCACATATACAAAGGTTGTGCCTCCACTATGCTTTTATTTCCAAATAATGAAAATTACTCAATCATTTTAGTGGGTTCTTGCTCATTTGAGCAAAGTGAATTATCCATATAATCATTACAGGTCATGCTTGGGTGTTTTATTCAATGCGATGCATAACCAATCATTTCTACTGATATAAAATTAATGTGTTTTGGATGGCAGTAATCGGTTTGTTGCAGACGCGCTTTTAGAATTAAAGTTTTGCTGCCACAACTATCCCATTATTCAGCAATTTAAATTCTAATGTATCTCAAAGATACGAACATACATACACACACACATACACACACACATACACACTCACACGCAAACACACATACACACACACACACATTATTTGAAAAAACAAGAGGCTAAAACAAACGTTTTCTGCATCAGAACAGAAGATGAAAAAAACATCAGCAATAAATTAAAGAATAACATTTATAACACAACGGAGTTCATGCTACTTATGTCGATAAAAAAAGTAAAGAATATTATTAAAACAATCTTCACCGATGCCGGTGTTGTTAGTCTGTCTAAATATTAATAATCCATCCGTTGAAGATAGTTAAAGACATGTATATATATAGGAAGGATAGATCAACGAGTGATCGCTGGATTTTCAGAAGACAAGCGTGTCAGCCAGTCCAACATGAAGAAGATTATGGTGAGAGTTTTGGTGGGAGTTTTGAATGACGGTTTCTAATAATATCGATAAACTGGTCTGCTTAATCGTTTACAAAAATACAGTAGCTCCATATAAATTAGAAGCTTAATTTCTAGAATGGTCCAATGATTGTCGAATGATTGTGCCTTTTAACCGCAAATTGGCAAACATTTAAAATGTATGTTACTCTTCAATACAAAAAGGTATGGTCTTGAACTTGCAAAACACAATTCCGGGTTGGTAATGAAGCTAAGAATCAAGTATAATTACATGAATCAGGTATGGCTACATCAATGTAAGAATCAAGTAGGATTATGTGAATCAGGTAAGGCTACACCAATGTAAGAATCAAGTAGAATTACACGAATCAGGTAAGGATACATCAATGTAATAATCAAGTAGGATTACACAAATCTGGTAAGGCTTATCTGATTCATGTAATCCTATTTGATATTTACATTGATGTACAATGTAAGATTCAAGTAGGATTACACTGAGCAGGTAAGGCTACATCAATGTAAGAATCAAGTAGGATTACACCAATCGGGTAAGGCTACATCAGTGTAAGAATCAAGTGAGATTATATGAATCAGTTAAGGCTACGTCAATGTAAGAATCGAATAGGATTACATGAATCAGGTAAGGCTAGATCGATATGAGAATCAAGTAGGATTAGACGGATCGGATAAGGCTACATCAATGTAAGAACCAAGTAGGATTACATGAAACGGATAAGGCTACAGCAATGTAAGAATCAAGTAGGTTTACACGAATCGGATAAGGCTACATCAATGTAAGAATCAAGTAGGATTACATAAATCGGATGAGGCTACATCATTGTAGGAATCAAGTAGGATTACATGAAATGGATAAGGCTACAACAATGTAAGGATCAAGTAGGATTAGACGAATGAGGTGAGGCTACATCAATGTAAGGATCAAGTAGGATTACACAAATTGGATAAGGCTACATAAATGTAAGGATCAAGTATGATTACACGAATCTGGTAAGGCTACATCAATGCAAGAATCAAGTAAGATTACATGAATCAGGTAAGGCTACCTCAATGTAGGAATCAAGTAGGATTACATAAATCAGGTAAGGCGACTTCAATGTAAGAATCAAGTAGGTTTACATGAATCCAGTAAAGCTACATCAATGTAAGAATCAAGTAGGATTACATAAATCAGGTAGGGCTACATCAATGTAAGGATCAAGTTGGATTACACGAATCGGATAAGGCTACATCAATGTAAGTGTCATGTAGTATTACATGAATCAGGTAATTCTACCTCAATGTAAGGATCAAGTATCATTATATGAATCAGGAAGGTTAAATCGCTGTAAGAATCAAGTAGGATTACATGAATCAGTTAAGCCTACACCAGTGTAAGCTTCAAATAGATTACTTGAATCGGGTAAGGCTACATCACTGTAAGTATCAAGTAGGATTACACGAATGTGAGAAGCAAATAGGATTACACGAATCAGGTAAGGCTACATCAATGTAAGAATCAATTAGGATTATACGAATCGGGTAAGGCTACATCAATGTAAGAAACAAGTAGGATTACATGAATCAGGTAATGCTACATCAATGTGAGAAGCAAATATGATTGCACGAATCAGGTAAGGCTACAGTAATGTCAGTATCAAGTAGGATTACACGAATCGGATAAGGCTACATCAATATAAGAATCAAGTAGGATTACATGTATCAGGTAAAGCTACACCAATGTAGGAATCAAGTAGATTACTTGAACATTGTAAGAATCAAAAAGGTTTACAATCTTTTTCCTAGGCTCTTTGGCTTCGTTCTATGCACTCCAACAACGATGGGCATAACTGTCACCTTTATGTTCCATAATGTTTACAGTTTTCTCACAAGCTATTAGATATTTGTCCATCTTTTCAATTAACACGGTCTCCTAGAACAGCAGAATCCACTATCAGAAGAATTGTCTTCTCCTTGCGTACGTTATCTAAATTGGTCTTCTTGCATGCATTGGACTATCTTTGTGAAGCCGAAAGTTCCAGAGAATTTTATGTTTTTTATTCTCTACAGTAGTTCTGATTTGTTCATCACCATTGGTTGGTATGGTAACATCCCAGTCGTTTTCGCATTTCTCATTGGATCACCTCACCCGCCCAGTCACGCCTATTTTTGTACTGTTTCTGAGCAAACATTCTACATTTGCTTATTATATAGTTGACAGACCCATTTCTTTCTCCAACAGTTTGCATTTGCTATTTTCCTGTGTCTTGGCTATCTTGGCCTTTATGTCATCGTTTCACATAGCATTGTTCTGTGACGCCATTAAACTGGATTCAGTTTCTTTTATCCGATGTCCTCTTGGCAACTATGCCCATGTCGTGCCATTTGCAATTTCCTCAATCTGGCCTCTTTTCTCGGAGTTTCCTGTTCGCCTGTTCGTCCTCCTCTTAGTTCTATTGCAATTTGTGGTTGCCATAGTTAATATTTCATTACACTGCCTTGTGTAGTACTCGAGTCCCTTGATAGCAGAGTTGAAGGAATCGTCAGCCCTCCCTTTTCTTTCTATGTATAATCTATCGATGTCATCATTTGGATGCAAGGCTTTGTGTGGTGTAATCAACTCTTTATTTCTCTGTTCCTCTCTTGTTACAAAAGGTTAAGTAATAAAGTTTCCTCTGTGCTCCAATGCTTTTCTTATTATCTTCACTGGTTTGTTATTCATACAATGTTTTTTCTTCACTTGTAATTTTCCATTTCGATCTTCTCCAAGCTTAAATTATCGCAGTTACCAAGGCTACAATGCTTATAATCATCGTCGTTATTTCATATTCCCGGAAATATTTTTTTATTAGTTTTTAAAACTTTCTTTCTGGTTTATTCTTTGGTTAGCCGTATAGACAAATCTGCTAGTTAACATTTCCCCGCCTTATCAATTACCATTTTGCTTGCTACGAGGTTTGTTCGAAAATATCCAACCGTTCAATATTAACGAAATAAAATAGCCAACATAGGGAAATATCGCCTTAATCGCCTTCAAAGTTCTTCCCTTGGGACGTCACACCCTTATTCCAGCGTCGCTTTCACTTTTTAAAACAATCTGCAAAGTGCTCTTTCGGGATAGCCATCAGCTGCTCCTTGGTGTTCTCCTTAATCCTGTCCATGATCTGAAATAACCTCGCTTACAACGACGATTTTAGCTTTTGGAAAACCTAAACGTCGCAGGAATCTAAATCTAAACGGTACTGGTCTAAATCATTGTCATTATGAAGCTGCCAGTCACCACTTGCCCACAACTGCACCCGTTTTCTTCTTACAACCGGCGAAGAAGTTTCTGATCTGGAAGAATGTACTTGTAGTGGACAACACCTGCTTGATAAAAGAAAACTCAACATATCCGTGACGTTGTTCCGACTTTGCCACGCCTTCTTAGGACTTCGAGACTCAGGTAACTCCCATTGGGAAGACTTGGCTTTTGTTTGAGGGACTTAGCCATAGACCCATCACTCAACTCTGGTTATGACCATTTTGAGGAAACATGGGTCATTGTTGGCAGTTTAAAGCTGGTCCTGTGCAGCTTAAGCACGGAATTCCTTCTGCTCTTGTGATAGAAGCTGCCGAACAAATTTTACCCCATACGTTTCATGCTAAGATCCTCCGTCAAAATCTCTGGAACAATAGTCCATGGAATCCTCAGATCCTCTAATTCTCGTCGTTTTCCTTTGATTGTAGCCCTCTCACGTTCACCATTTTTGTGTGTTCTGCTTGTTAAAGGCCTTCTAAAACTTGGTTCCCTTTCAAGGGATTCCCGGCCAGGTTTGAAGCGTTGGTACCAGAATTGCTTCAGGGATTCACTTATTGAATCATCTTTGAAAGCCTTCTATGATTTGAATTCTTTCCGCAGATTAATATCCAAGTTTCAAGCAAAACGTGATCCATATTCGCTGATCTACTCGCTTGGTCATTGTGAATGCAACGCTCACAAAATGCATAAGCTCACTCAATGACATCTCACTGACGACTACGGAAGAGTGTCTGTTCACATATGTGCACTTAGGTCCCCTCAGATCGGTTGCTAACCAGTTCTCGAAATATTTTCAGTGTGTTTTCGGATGAGGGTTCCTTTTCCCCTGGTCACCCATTCTAGGACATCGCCTTTATCTAGCCAACTTTGGTGGATCAGTCTGTCATGTTATTATGTCTGCACTCACTGGATGTGTAGCAACTGATGGTTTACATTGGAGATTGAGCAGGTCTCTTCAATACTTCATCACCCTCCTCAGTATTCTAGCTGTTTTTAGTTGTGTCGTTGTCCGGATGGTCTCGGTTCTTCCATGGATATCCAATGTTTTGCTCGGCTTTTCGGGATCGTTCCGAACGCTTCACCAACGTTTGATTAACACCTTCATGTTCCATAATTTCTTCAGTTCTCTGACGTGGTCAACATATTTACCCAGCTTTACGCTTTCTTTCGGTTTTATTCTATGGTCTGCGAAATCCATTATCTGACACGTTTTTTCTCCTCAATCACAATAATTCTTCTGGTTTGGATGTGATGATCTGTTTGAATCTCGATGTCCAAGAGGATTATGTGTTTTTTCATTCTTTAAGACAAATTCTGGTTTGCGCATATTACATTGTGAATAACTATCCCCATCTAGTCATGTATATTTTCTGATTCTTGCTGTATTCGCTTTTTATAAGGCGGGTTGTCCCATCCGTCTCAGCAGAGTCATTTGCCTTTTCCGGTGTCCTATCTATCTTGGTCTGTATAGTTTTATTCTTGTTCTGGCCCACCATTAACAGTGTTTCAGTTTCTCTTTTTAGATCTTTCCTTCGCTACCATGTAGGGGCGCCTGTACCACGGGGAAGCGCACCCCACCTTCTTGGCGCGGGGTCAGTGGGGGCAATTGTGTGCCTCCTATGAAAAAAGAAAAGTGTAAGACATACTGCATTAAATATTTATTTCTAATCACCAACTGAATCTTTTACTAGAAAATAAAATCTGTTGAGCAGCAAACATCTGTGTCTCTTCAAATTCATTTCTTCTCACGTTATACAAGATGTCATCAATTTCGTCTTTTGATCTTCAACTGAAAACCACTATCTGGTGAGCCTATTGAATACGACAAAATGTTCTTGTATGAACCTGATCGAAAGGTCACGCGTTCCGTTGTAGACAAACCAGTGTTGACAAATGAACCCTTTTTCGGCTAGATCTGGCTGATTTGTTTGCTCAATTTATCCGTTAAAAATCTACGATAGCCGAAATTCTGGCCAATTTAAAAAGATAATTAGTTAGTTTAATAAAAGTAAACGTTTTATTCTCATGAATAATTATTAATTAATTATGTTATTTGATAAGTGGATTTTTTTAGCCATTTCTTTGCCATCACAATAAAGCTATATGTCGTAAAATGCCCATCTGAAAAGCTGCCTCTGCCCCAAATTGCTTCTTGTCCATGTCATTTCATCTGCAATTCTTTCAATTTGTATTCTGAAAAGTCCATAAAGTTGTTTGCTTCCCCATATATTTGGATTTTAATTTTCGGTTTTCCTTGTTCTCTATTAGTTTTCATGCAAATCTTGGCTGCTGTAATTAGTCTCTCCTTAATCTGTCCTGTGTAATTCTGAAGCCTCTTGATCGCAGTCAACGCACTCTTCTTTGAGGATGAGTCCTCTTCCTCCCTCTTTCCTTCTTACATATAGTCTGTCAACGTCGTCTTTCGGGTGCAAAACTTTATTCATTGTCATAAGCTTTCTTGTGTTCTTGAGTTATTCTCTTGTCCAGTTTAAGAGGGGCCCTGAATATATCATATAGAAACTTCCGAAGGGTATCTATTCCTTTGATCAAACTTCTACTGTGGAGTTTGGCTTCTGATATTTTTCTTGTTCTTCTGCGCGATTCTTTCATTCATTTCGTACTATTTGATTGTTTCGGCTTTTAGTATACCCAGATAAGTGTAAGTTTCTCTCTTGTTGAGCGTTCTGATAATTCCTTGCTTTTAATTCATCAGCAGTATTGCATATTTCTCGATCTCAAATTCCATTCCGACGTCGTAACTGAAGATCCATACTGTTTGTATGAGGATCTTCTATTCCGTTTTAGGTCAACCATATAAATCAGATGTACACCTTTTCTCCTGCAGTTTTTT
>VCCN01000420.1:16489316-16503483 GCA_006491835.1 Architeuthis dux | reverse complement strand
CTTCTAGTATCTCGCCTTCTATCTTTATGACCTTTTTAAATAATGAAGAGTAAGAAACAAGCAATAAATAAAAAATATTTACATCTTTCCATCTGTGAATAAAATATTTGCGAAAAATTAAATTTATCGGCAATGGTTATCATTAAAAATGTATATTCTGTCAGAATGTGTCACTGCCAAGTGACTGCTAATCAGATCTGTGAGAGGGCTCTTCCATGTTCTTAAAACAATAACAAACTTTACTTTTTTATCCATGATTTCTTCTTTATTAAAGCTCCAATTAATGTAATCCACTGATATATAATTGGCATTTTGATTTCTTATGCTTAGTCAATTATTTGACATATACTAAAATAAAACATATTACTAAAATTTTGAACTTTAAAATGAATAGTTGGAAACTGATAAATCAAATTTTACAGCTGATTCAGTGGCTAAGGTGTGATTTTGAAACTACCAAAAGTAATAGAAATAATCAAATCTCAGTAAAATACAAATTTAAAAGAAGTAATTATAGCCAGGTTGAAAAAAAACTGTATAATACAAACTGTTTTGTTCATTTTGTAATTTCTTGTCATGAATTTTGCATTTACATAAATGATTGTGTTAATAAAATATTTTGAAAAGCTTGTCAGAACATTTAGCTGCTTGATAGTTGGCTTAAATCAGCTATTTTACTGATTCACAGATGTATTAACTCAAAGAATACCTGCCTTTTTATAAAAGAAAATGTACTAAACTATATTCAGTTCTAAGCAGCATGAATAAAAAGTTATAAAAAGTTACTTGAAAAATATTAAACATATATTTTAAGATAATTTCGAAATCCTGGTTGGTTTCTCAAAGGTGTGGCACTTATTTAATAAAATCCAGAAAGAAATCCCAAACAAAAGGAGCTCAGTGAAAAAACCTAACCCTAAAGAGGATCAGTAATAGACAGTTAATCATAGTTTTTAAGTATATAAGTTGGAAAGTGATGATTAATGTTGTTTATGTTATTCTAATAGTCTGAGCATAGGTTCAATAAGAACATCTTTTTCTTAATCACAAAAATAAAAAAAGACAACAAATTGGCTGATTTGTGTATACAGTTGTACTTTGATACAATTTTTTGCTCAAATATCACTTGTGCTTTTTAAATTGCTATTTATTGGCTTTTTACTCTGATGTCTTAGCAAAAAGGTGTTAGGAATTGGAGAGGCACATGGTGTAAAAAAAATATCTGTAAACAGACTGTGTGATAAAAAAAATGAAGAGAAAGTAAAACCATAGAACAACTGCGCAGAAATAGAATCAAATTACATGAAATAACAAGAAAATGAACAGACTGTCAAAACCTGCGACGTCGTTTACACAATTTTTGATAGCATTTATCAACATTTGTTTCTGTAAAAACTATTTATTTCCAATTGATTAAAAATAATATAAAGCTGTTGAGAGATTAAAAAAAAAAAGATTCTCTTAAAACAGACACTGATTGTTCTTTACTCGAGCATTGCTACATTTACGTTTGTATCCCAGAAGTGTGTATCTATTTGTGTCCCCCATAAGTTATAAGTCAGAACTCTTACAATATAAGATGTTAAAAAAAGTTTTACCTTCTTAAATTACGTAAGCTTTTTTATTACGTCACATTTTTTTTATTTCGAGAATTGATTTAAAAAAAGAATTGTGTGATGTAAAAAACAAAAAAATATATTCCTCTTTCTTCACCCACTCTCTCTATCTTTCCTTTTTTATGAACACTATTAACCGATTCAAAAAAGTCTGAACAAAGAACTTTTTGGCTTCCATAGAACTGTCGACTTTCTTTGCAGTTAAAAATAAGCAATGATTTAGAAAAATACAAAGAGAAAAAGAATAAAGTTTGGTGAGAGATCTGTGTTGTTACTTATGGGAATATTTTAATATTTATTATTCAGGTGCAGTCACTGCTTGATTTTTTAAAATATCATGAGAAAATCTTTGCTTCTTTTAGGAGAAAAAATTAAAAGATGCCAGTTATTCAAGTTTACATTACTATAGAACGAATAAGGTAAATGAATATTTTCTTCATAAAAACCAAAATTTGACTGGACAACGGATTAAGATATTTCGAATGTTAATTTATCAAATAATAATTTAAAATTACAAAAATTTGAGTAAAGCATTTTTTTTAATGAAAATAAGAAAATAATTCAACACAAGTTAGATTGCAAGTAATAAAGATTTGACACTGTATTTTGATAAGGAATAGCTTAATTCTTTAATAACATTATATGCAAGTATATGTGTCATATAATATGCATAGTAAACTATTCTCATTTTTGTCAGTATAGTTGGATGTATCTCTGTCTTAAGTAACAATGTATGTTATGACAATACTCACTCAAATATGTTCATCGCAATCAAAATCAAAATGTGATATCAGATAACCTAAAAACAGGATCAAGTGAATTCTGAAATGTTCTTTCTTCTTTTGACAGAATTATCACTGTGTAGAATCTCTTTGAAATTGGTATTAACTGAATAAAACTGATGATGTACAATAAATGTCTCAGTTATAGTACCAGCTATTTTCCCTTCTGGTGACAGAGAGAGTGTTCTCAGTGACTATTTCTAGGCATGAAAAACCTGTTTTTTTGCCATTCAGTTACTTGCTTTACACTTCCTTTTCTCTTTACCCTTGCAGGTAATTGGCTAATATTACAACTATCTGCCAAAAACCAGGGTGAAATCAATGACAGGCTTTGTGATGCTTTTTATAGCCTTTGGTGTAATAAAAGAATTTTTAAATAAATTAATGAAAATGGAAATCTAGAGTGAGTTACTTAATGTAGATTTACATTCATTCAGATCAATCAATGTTTATTAGTTTTCCACAGGATAAATGTCAGTCAACTACTGTACTAAAAACCAAATTTCAAGCAAGTTAAAACTTACACAGATATTCAACAATGAAAAGCCATGCCACTTAAACCAACCCTGGGGATATGTAGTGGTAAATGAGCATATTTTGGATGGAAAAAACACCCCAGAAATCAGTGTATCAGAAGATCTTGTCAAGTGAAATTAGATTTATATTTTCTGTTCTGATTCAGTTCTTTTCTACTTGAATGAAAAGCTCAAGAACTTTTCCTAAAATTAGAGTTGATTGTTAACTAATTCAGCCAAAAGTTTTATTATATAGAGTTACAGTAAACATAGAGGCAATTATTTCTCTGTATTTTATGTTCTTATTTATTTTACTTTTTTCTTTGGAGTATACATGAACATGATAAATAATGGGAATATACAGAAAATTAAACAAAAACAAAATTCAAACCTAACTTTACATAATAATACAGATTGATTGATTGATTGTTTTGTTTAACGGCACATCAACCCTATAATAATACAGAGTAATAGTTAATAAGCTACTTTCACCATTAGCTAGTATACTGGTTGCACCACTATTGAGGCTTTGTGCCAGACTAAATATCTGTCTTTGTATTATACTAGCAATAAAGACAAAGATTAAAAGGAAACCAATGCAATTCCTATTGGCTGGAGAAGAGTAGAAATTAACTTTTTCAAAGTATAAAGTTAAGCACAATATTGATAAAAATGTAATTTCAAGAGAATTAATGATGAAGCCATGATGTCTTTCCCTCATAAATACAGTCAAAACATATTGAAACATTTACAAATTTTTACTCATATTTTGATCAAGATTTCTATTTCCATAAAGCATATTTTTCTTTTTGAACAGCTTCAAATAGACTGTTGCAAACACGACTAGATGGGTCTAATATGTTTTATTAAAGAGGAAATTTAAAAAAGAATAGTAGTAGTTGCATATTTCCTTTGGCAAGTTCTTTGATCATCATTTGGTGTTGTGGCATGAAGCCAAATAAGTGAATATGGAATTCAATAATTTAGAGAGATTAAATGTAATGCTCTTTCACTTCTTATTAACATTTATTACTACATTCAAAGTATTTACATTTTATCTGATTTACCTAAAACTAGTTTCTTTGCAAAGAAAAATACTTTTTCTAATTTAAATTACAATGCATTTGTGAATGGAAAGAGAAACAGATGATTAATCGTACATGACTTGATGATGTTCAGTTTGAGGAGCTGAGACACAGACTGCTATTATAATGGACATGATTGTGTGCTGGAAAATGTGGCTTCATGCTGCATCACCTGACGGTCAAAGAGTGTGCTAATCTCATCAATCCAAATGACCAAACATTCTGTAAGACTAGATTATTTTGGTGAGGATCAGAAAAGAGATTAATGCAGGCAACAAGTCCAGTCAAATGGCTTCTCACATTTTAAATATTTTTTCCTGTTATTTACATGAATATCAACATAAGTGCCAACAGTGATGATGTTTTAAATAAATGTAATAGTACATATTAAAAAGAAGAATATTCTTGAAAAATACTTAAAGATTCAAAGTCATGATTTTATTTATATTTTTATCAATAAATTCTACAAGATTTTTTCATGTATTGATTTAGAGAAGAGGGTTGTCTACATATGTGCCATGCTGAAAACCAGCATGATAATCAAGAAAGTTAATATAGGGTGATAACCATTTTCACAGGTTTTGTACAAGTATTTCTTCCAATAATAATTGGATAAAAAAAAGGTAATAAATATTCTTTTCAAAAATGCAAAGAAAAATATTTTTAGTGGTGAGTACTGCAATTAGATAAATTGAGAGGAAGAAAAAAATCATAAAATGGATTTTAGTGGTTGTCTATTTTTCTAACAATAACATTTTTTTTTTAATGAATACAATGTCACCAAATGATAAATATGTATAATTTGAAATCTTGTTCTTATGCCAGTTATTATTTTGAAAGTGTGGGAATGTGCATATATACAATATATACATGCATAGACATACATATATTTTGTTTATTTTTTTATGATGGAGAACAAGAATTTAAAAAAGTTTCTTTTAAATATTAAATAAGAAAAGTCTTGTGAGTTGCGTGGTTTTGTCTTGGAAAGAAATTGTTTGACTTTCATACAAAGATATTGAAATATATATCAGCAATAAATTGGAATTAAGCTGACAATGAAATTTTCAATATTTTCTCTACAGTTTTAGGTAAAAGTGTCAACAACAATGCATAATTTTGCTTTTAGAAAAGATGAAAAATATCTCCAAAAAAGAAAAACAATTACAAAAGAATATCAAACATTAGATTCAGTATAAATCAACAAATGTTTCATCAGATAATATCCATTTTAAAAAGAAAGATATAAATAAACTTGAATTTGATATAAATTAATTCATTTTCTTCCATTCATTCATTGAACAAGAGAGAAAATTAAATTGGGAACTGCAAAATTCAATGATCTGTAGTATAAAAATATCAAGCAAGTTGTTTCTTAACAAATTATAAAACATTAACTTTCCTCATCATCAAAACATCAATAATAATAAAAATTACCATTTATAGCACTGATAGTCATTAATAATATATATATATATATATATATATGAAATAACTAAGAGATATAAGTTACATTTTCAGGTGTAATAAAATAGTCAATAGATAAGAAAATTTCGATTCAAAGGAGAAATAAATGATTATTTTAGCGTTTTTATACCTTTTTTTAATTTTTGAGTACACTTAACAATATTTTATCTTTTTACTGGCCCCAAAAGAACCTGTTGAAAAAATAAATAGACAAAAAATACTGTTCTTTTTAGTCAAAGAGTTAATACACTTCAGCTGATTCAGCAATATGCTTAAATTTATGGGTTGTCATCTGTGACAGGCCCAGGACAGTGTAGTTACAGTTTTCTTGCATGCAATGATAGTGAGTTTGTTTTTTGTTGTAATTACATGATGGGAAATTACACTCATCATTACTCAAGTACTTCTGGAAACCGTGTGAGGCAATATTCTCCATTTTAACATGAAACTTGCGATGAGCAGTGACTTTAGTGGTGTCTGTGCATACAAAGTCACATTTAAGGCAGTGATAATGTGATGACTTGCTGTTATATTCACAAGACTTATATTCACAGTTCACATTGGAACGGAACTGCTTGAAGTCACCCCCAGTAATGCTATCAATCCTTTCATGGCGGAGTTTGTGCTGGACAATTCTTGACCTGTCACTGAAGCCATATCCACAGTCTGGGCGCTGACAGTGGAAGTGGGTAACCATGTGCTTGTAGGTACATTTTGCATACCTACAGTCTTCACTGTACTTCACCCTAATGTACCCATCAGGCATTTTCTCACCAACTCCAGCAGAGCCAGAAGAAAGGTGACGGAATTTGATGCTTGGAGACTCAGCACTTTCCAGTTCTTCACTTTCTGCCAGGCGCTTTCGTACCAAATGTTGTGAGAAGTTTAGTTCTGTAGACAGAAGACTTTTCTTGGACATAGTAAAATTTTCCTCTCTTTTGCTGTCAAGGATGTTTTCATCTTCTTCAGAGGTTTTAAAATCATCTTTTGGCTCAGGTGATGATAGCAGAGGCACTTTTATCTGTTGACTAGGAAAGCAGTTAGCCACTGTTGTGACATTATTACTCTTCATAACTGCAGTGAAATTTGGCAACCCAATTAAAAAGGACGGTATGTTTTTGATGGTATGATTTTTACTACTACTGGGTCCTCCTGGTATCAAGAGGTCTTTATTAATGTCTTTACTCTCTTCCTCTTCCCCTTTATCTTCTTCTTCCTCCAAACTATTCACTGGTTCATTAATTTCTCTTATCTGATTATCGGCACACTTACCACTGGATATGTCTTCCAGCACGATGCTTTCAGACACAAAGGAAATGTCATGGAATTTTAGTCCATGCTTACTCATGTGATATTGAAGACGTGATGGCTCTGAGAATGCTTGATTACACTGGGGACAGTGATAATGGTCCCGCTTTTTAAGCTTGCAAAATGGACGACCACAATTTTGATAAACAGAATAATGCATTTTTTCCTTAACAGAGGTCCAGTTTGGATGCAAGGGAGCATTCTCAACTTTTTGTTGAAGCAGCAGGGGGAGAGCATTGTTACCATTAAGGCTGTTTTGAGACGGAGACACCAGAGACGTTCCCATTGTGCCAATAGGAGAACTGAACATGCCAGGCATTGGAAGGTTCATATTTACAATTGAAGTGTTGACAATTTGGTTGCTATTACCTTGGCTCTGTGGCTGGGCTAGGGAGGTCAGAGGTCGTGCCTGGCAGGTAGGGATTGTAGAAATTGGATAGAATGTTCCAGAGGACTTGATCACAGCTTTGCTTGTTGACTGAAGGGCAATTTTGGAAACAGCTGGCATGATGGGAACAAAGGATGTCATCGCACGTTTGCATATTGTAGACATGTCCTGTTTCTCATGATGTTTCTTGTCATGTGGGATCATTGTGTTGTGACGGATAAAAGTGTAATCACATTGTGGACGAGTGCAGTGAAAATGTTTGTTGATTTTGTTGTTGTGACACTGGGCTTGGTGGCAGTCAACATTGTGATCAAAAAATTCAAAGCCTTCAAGAATATTTATAAAACTGTGAAAGTCCTTTGTGTGCAAGCTTAATACATCAAGACGGTCAGTGGCATGATGACAACGAGGCTTTGAACAGTGGTAATGTTCCTTCATGAAATACATACAGTCTTCATCTGGACATGCTTCTCTTTCTCTATATATTTTAAAACTCTCTTCTGGGGTCAGTTCAGATGGTGATTGTGAGCTTATACTCACATTATCCTCATTGAATGTTGCAAGAAAATCACTGGACATAGATTGGACTTTGGACATCAAGGGGATATCCAGACGTGGGTATTTGGGAGGACGGCCTCGACGAGGTTTTGCAACATCAATTTCTGGCTTGGTTAGAGGGTATTTGAGAAACCTACTGGAAAGGATCTGTGAATTGTGGTGCATATGGTAGTGCTCCAGTCGAGCAAACACATCACTTGAGTGAGGAATACTTAAGTTACAGCCAGGCTGAAAAAATATAAAAAGTAAATAAATAAATGATACAGCTTTAGAATATCCATCACAATAATATTGTAATGAATTTAATAACTATCATATTTAGGGATTAAATAAATAAGATATATCAGTAGAAATCTTACAATCAGAGACAAGAACTGTACCTTGATGATAAAAATATAATACCTCTGATATTAACTTTGATTGGAAATGGCTTTTGATTCAACTATCCTAAGATCATGCAGTTTACTGTGTAAGAAAACTGCATTGTTCAAGCAAATTCTATATAAAACATGTTTGGATTATGCTATTTATGTCAATGTTCGAGCAGTTAATTGGTTTGACTCAATACTATGTAGGCCTGGAAGCAGCACTGGAGGTGAACATAGGATTTTTACATGATTAATATAGCTGCTGCAAATGGAGGTAAAAAGTTATCTGAATTTTTTTTTACATTTTTACACCATGATATTGTATTATTTTGACTTTTTCGTAAGGTTCAGATTTTCAGAAGTGTCATCACAGTCCATGTAGATGCCTCAACTTATTTTACCATGCTAAAATTTAAAAACAACTTCAAAACCATTAGTGCTGGTTCTTTAGTTGCCTTAGGAGACTCAAGCAAACAATAATTCTTGAAAAATACATTTGACAATATAATTCCATGCTCTTTTCATATTGAAATGATGCATTTATTTAAAGATATTTGTTAAAGAAGTTCTGCAAGCCTTTAATTTGACAACATAAAACAGAAAAAAATCTACTGAACTGTGATATTCAGTGGAATTTTAAATCCATTTCAAAAGATCTTCATATTCTTGAAAATAAAAAAGTAGTATCGTTAAATATTTCCTCCTCACTGGGACAATCTTTTCGTATGACATGATACATGGTAGAAAAAATCATAAAATGGCAGATATATTATACCTTGTATTTTTTTTCAGAGAAAAAGTAAAGAAAATCTATAAAACTTTGAATAAACTAAGATCTTCGGGGTTGTAAAAAACTTTAAATAAAGTAAAATATCGCTGTTCTTGGCAACTTTTTATTTTGTTTTTACTAACTTGAATATTTTCTTCATATTCTGTGAAATAAAGTCAAATAATTTGTGTGGAAGTTAAGACTATAAATATGACAAAATATTGTGGAATAAAACTTTTGAATATTATCAAAAAAATTATTGTTTCTCTGAGTCTCATTATTCATTATTTTTTTCCTAAAGTATTTTTATGCTTCATTGAAGAGTATTTTTGTAAAAGGTAAAATCATGTTCTGATTGAATTAATGTTTTCTCTGCTTTCTGATCAATAAAAATATAATAATTGATCAGTAGAAACAAATGGACTTTATTTCTATGGTGTAAAAAAACTCACAGGTAACTTATTTCCTCCGTTTGCAGCAGCTATATTAATCATGCAAAAATATTATGACCACCTCCAGTGCTGCCTCCACTCCGCACAGCTTCCAGGCCTATGTAGTAGGCACCACTTTGGTTCAACTGAACAAGGTATGTGTGCCGCTTCCTTCAAATTCAAAAATATATTAACAGGAAGAAGGGTTGGCTATGGGATCAGCTTTGTCACCGGTGATATCGAACTATACATGAAATATTACGAGGAAATGGCCCCACAAACTGCAACACTGAAACCATCCACATGGCTGAGATATGTAGATGATACCTTCATATTCTGGGCTCACCATTCAGATGTGAAAGTACTATTTGACCACGTAAACTCGCTGAATCCATCCATTCAGTTTACTATAGCAGAGGCGAATGGAAAATTAGCTTTCCTGGACGTACTGATTAATAGAACAGGGATTCAGGACATCTGTAAACCACAAACCTACCTTCAAAGGTGGTACCTGAGCTATGACTCTACCCAAACAATACAAAAAAAGGAATAATCAGATGCCTACACCAATCAAAACAAATATGCAGCAACCCAGATACATACAAACAGGAGATGGTCAGCATAAAATACATTCTCCTTAGAAACAATTACACTGCAGATCTAATAACAGTAACAGCCAGAAAACTGGACAGCACACCTGAAGGAAATGGCACACATACTTTGTTTAGTCCAACCAATTGGCCAACCAAGCATTGATATAAATAGCATCTGGGAACCTCTTATCAAAAAGGCCATTTCTGAAAATGTTTGCATTAATTTTGAATATTTTTCTGTCATTTAACTATGAAACTAGAAAATCAATTCAGCTTGCAGCATATCTAGAGCAAAAATCAGACTATCCTGATTTCTGTTTATTTTTAAAATATAACTCTTTAAAAACAAATAACGTAAATATATATATTTTTTTACTTTGATTTTTAAATTTTGTAAGCTATTTTTTTCTTGGAAAGTGCATGAAAATTGTTTTGTTTTGAGATTAGTAAGAGAATGTTACAATCAAATTTACTCCACATTTTCAAAGATAGACAGATACCTCCATATATACAGATATGGATGTATAGATAAATATTTAACTTATATTTGGAAAATCAGATTCTGCTCATTATGTAAAATGAGGATTAGAATTACACTTTTTACAATTTATTTTAGTAAAAATGTGTCTTACAAACATAACTTTGAAATAATAAAGTTAAAAGTAAAATGTGGAGACAAGTGTTTGAGTAGTTACTTACCCATTTGCAATGATAGTGTTTACTCTTTAAGTTAAATTGGCATTTTTCTTGGCAAGCCTCATTTTCTTCATATAAGATGTATGACATTGAACTGACTTGGTCTTGAAGCTCATGGAATCTGAAAGATAAAAACAAAGGGATATTTTTAGTGAGTATGATGCATAAACGCTGATAATCATTAACTGCAAAGGAAGGAAAGCATCACAGATTCTTAGATGGACTAGCACGCATATCTTTTTGGTTATTAAGTAACCTAGTTTTTCAAACCAGATAATATAAATCATCTTTGATATATTACCTGAAGATGATCAGAAACTATATTTGAAGCATTAAGATGACAATATTAATCTGAATACATATTAAAATAAAATGAAATAAATATGTATGCCATAGGAATATAGATTTCAGAAATAAAGCATACAAATGTGGCCTTTTTCCTGACTTTCAACCAGTTTACTTATTTTTGTTAGTAAATTTGAAACAAACAGCCTCAACAATGTGGCATTTGTAACAGAAACTCTGATATAGTTGTCTACTATACATGATCAAGTGACCTCAAAATAGACATCTTACCACTGCGCCAAACTGACAAGTCTTACATAGCATTAAAATTTATAGTAGAACTACACCAGGAAGTAAGAGCAGAGTTTGAGCGTGGAGCAGCCAGGCTTGTTATTTTTATAATTGGGTTGAAATGTTATATTTTATTAATTCTTTATTCCATGTTTTATAAGTATTAGCTTATAATAACCCACAGAACAAAGAAAATCATATAGAATTATTAGAAACCATCAACCAAAACTGATACCAAAGCTGTCATCATAGGTTTCTTCAGTTTTCAAGTTGGTCCGGCTGGCTGGCTATGTATGTATCCTGATGGGACGATTCTGCATAAAAGAATGATTGAAATATACCACCTACCGAATTGAATTTGACCTTATCAGCTCGACCATTTGTGAGGTCAAAAAAAATGTTGTTACTTCATAACAAACTCAATATTATGCTATAAATTGCTTTAGTTAGCTACAAATGACCAGAAATGTCCTCAGATGCCCTCCAGGTTAAACTGGAATATATCTTATAACTTTCACTGTGTAAAGATGAAACCCCTATACCAAATTTCTGCATCCTAGGTGCAAAACGGTGGCCAACAACTTAGAGAAATGGCTAGAAATGACCAGAAATTACATATGGTGACCTCAAATGGCAAAATGACCTCAAATGGCAAAATCACATTGCCAAATACTTTGGACGGGAAAAAATTTACCACTATGCCAAATTTCAGTTTCATAGGTGAAAAATTGTGGCCAACAACTCGGAAAAATGGCTACAAATGACCTTGAATGACTGCTGAGGTCAATTTCACATTGCCTATGACCTTTGCCATGAAGAGACTTACCCTATGCCAAATTTCAGTTCCATAGGAGCCCAATTATTGCCAAAAACAGGGAAAATTGGCTAGAAATTACCTCTGATGACCTCAAGTGACCTCTGAGTTCAGATTCACAATGCGTATGAGATTTACGCCTATGTCTAATTTCAGTTTCATAGGTGCAAAATTGTGGTTAAAACCTTGTAAAATTGTTTTAATATGTCCAGAAATGACCTCTGGTGACCTTGAATGACCTCCGAGATCAACGTCACATAGAGTGTTACCTTTGCCATGAAAAGATGTACCCATATGGTAAATTTCAGCATCCTTGGTGCATAATTATGGCCAACACTTCTGAAAATTGGCTAGAAATAACCTCTGGTGACCTCTAATGACCTCTGAGATCAACTTCCTACGTGAGAAGTTGACCTCTTTTCAGTCTACATGTAGAATATTAGGTCAATAGGGCTTGTAGTTTTTGCGGAGAAGGGGCACGGACAAACAAACAGATGGCTCAAATATTAGCATAGGTAATGGCTCAATAACCGAAAAAATCATCACAGTAAATCCTGCTCCATCCCATCTTTTCCAAGCTCAGAAACCACTAAAGTTTACATATTCGATCATCATGCAAGTATCTGAAGCTTTATTTTACAAATTGAATAAATAGTGACAAACTTGATATTATGATGACCGATTTGTATATTCAAAAATACTAAACATGGTCGCTAATGTAAAGATCATGGACATTATCTTTAATGTAGACCCAAGTAAAGTCCCTTGTTACCCTCCTCCTCCTCATCATCATCATCATCATCATAATCATAATCATAATCATATATATTTTGTAAGATATCAACTAACTTCATACAACTATTGTCCGTTTTCCAGAACGAAAATTATTCTCTCTCCTCATTCTAAACTATGTACGAGATGTCTGGACAAAGAAATAAAAAGAAGAAACTGTGTATGTTGTGTGACTGTAAATTGAAAGCAAAAGATGACCTTACATTCTGCGATATCTGTCTAAGATGGTGCTCTCTAAAAATCCTCTGAGATGCCGAAAGATATGTACGAGATTATTACTAAGCTAAGTGAAACCAACACTGGAATGAAATACCACTGCAAAGAATGTGAGGCTGACATTCCTAAAATCAGACAGCTACTGGCACTAAACCGTGATCTTTCTGCACTAAACGAACACGTTACAACCATCGAGAGAAAAGTTGATGCTATAAATCAGCATATCCAATCATCGGATTGCATCAAAGATAATTTGACTAATACCTCACGAGCGGAATTAACAACATTTATTTTAAACAAAGTCAAGTCCACTGTTCAAGCTGAAATCACACAGCATTCACAGCACAACAGATGAAAGATGCTGAGTTTCCCAGCCTACACGCCAGCTTACAACACAGTATGCAACAGCTGCATCATTACAACCATCAACAGAGACCAATCCTGTAAACAATGTTTTCAAGATGATGATCAGTGATAAACTCAAAGAAATTGAATCGATAAAAATCTCATTGTTTCCGGAGTGCCTGAGTCTACCCAAGAGGGAAAAGAAGAAGCAGCAGCCAAAGAGCTTGAGAATGTTAGGCAGATCATTTTAGGAGCTGAACGGTACAAAGGTTTGGGAGTAAAAGGAACATTTCTGACAATGACAACAGACCATGGATACTAAAGCTAGTCAAGACACAAGAAACAGAAAGAAGGTCCTACAAGAAGCAGCCAAGTTGAGAATTTCAACAGATGATTATAGAAAAAACAACATATTCATCTGTCCAAATCAGTAGCTATAAACATTCAAAGATGCAGTATGTGTCAACAGAACTGGTACAAATCTATCTCCCGATAGAGCAGCAACTTACGACACAGAGCTACAGAATCTCCTCAGGGTAGCAGCTTCCCTTCCAGGCTATCAACATAAGATAATAGCCGGGGACTTTAATTTAAACAGGATTGTGGGCTCCAGAACCAGAACTGCCAGTACTGATGAATGATACAGCTCCAGAATACAAAAAAAAAAGTTGGGAAGAACTACCTCATTTGCATAAAACAAAATGTCCGCTAGCACACACCAAAAAAAACAGAATTTCATATCTCGTCTGCCAGTTGACATATTTGAGTACTTTAAAAGGCTAAACCATGGTTTTCAGACATGAGGCATTTTTTTGTGTGTGCTGGTGGCCATTTTGTTTTATGCAAAT
>VCCN01000420.1:16344911-16356877 GCA_006491835.1 Architeuthis dux | reverse complement strand
AAATATATTATATAATAGGATTGAAACTTAAACTTAATAATTTAAGTTTTACTCCATTCAGAGTTTGATGGTATCTAATATCTTCAAACTTATCCATATATATTTGGCTGCATAACGCTACAAGCCAGAAGTTCTATATTTGTTTGATGATTCTAACAGGCTAGCAAAGAGGCTTTCATAAGTGCTTTTCTAAAACTGTATAATTATACTATTGCTCATTCATAAGCTAAATAAATATTTCATTAATTAAAACACTAAACTAAATCAAATTATTCAAGATATAGAGATTAATATTTCAAATATATATGCCCATCTTGTACATAATTTTGTTTGTAGGTGTATATATATGTATGACTATGTGATTGTTAGTCTATCAAGAAGTAACATTTTTATCAACTAAAATATGTTAAAACTGAAATGATTTATAGTTTTGGTATAACTGTGTTAAAGTCTTGTGTATTGTTTATTCTTTGCTAGCTTAAAAATAGAAATATTAAACACCAAGAGAATAATATTTTAAGTTTATACAAATCCTTTTATTAAGTCAAATCCACATGGTATTGTACTAGCTTAAATGGAATCAAGAAATTGATATCTATGAGCGTATGAACATTGTATAAGAAAGCCTCTCCAATATTGCAAATATTTTCTTACTTATAATAAAATGTTACAAAATTTTAGAAATTACTTTGTGGATGCATGATCAGACAAAAATAAAACTGGTATTTATTTAGTGTCTGTTCTTTATTGAGGTTATAATTTTACACAGAGAATAAAAATGAGATTGTTATTAAAACAAGATATCAGCACTAGTGATCTGTATACTTCAATATCAACAAGTTTTTGTTTCCTTAGTGACACATCCATGTCACCTCAGGAAGATAAAAAAAACATGTATTTGCTTGTTTCCTCTTAAAAGTCTCACTTATGTATTCAACTTTAATGTTTCTTAGTGGGGTAACTGAAACTGTTTAAAAGACAAACAATATTGAGCTGGGGACAAAATCACCACACTTAAAATGCAAAGCCAGACAAAACCCTAAACCTTCAGTGATTGGTGACAGTAAACTTTTTTTACCTAATCTCATATCCCAAATAAAGGTATCCCTTAATTAACGCAAGTTTTGATTAATGTGGTTCAATTAATTGTGACCAACCTTCCACGAAAAAGTTTTATTTATAGGTTAAAGCATATTCTCTGCTTTTTAAAATCTGCCATTTTGGATAGAGATGATGATCCCCCAACCACTAAAACATACAAAAGTGCTTGTAACCCCCAAATGCATCCTCTCAACTTGTTTGCTGTTTGCACATTGACTTCCAAAGGGTACTGTTCACAAAGGGTTGAAGCAAAAGTCCATACCCCATTCAGTTTGCATGTGCATTATGTACGCAGTAAAAACTTTGATTAAAGTCAGTCTTTTTAGCAATGACTAATGATTAACAATAACAATGTTAATAAAGGAAAATATATGATGAACTTGTTAACCTGTCTTTAAATACAGGATTAATTGATCACGGTAATCAAGGGAAACCTGTATATACTTTTGAAGTTTTTCATTTTGACACATCCAAAAATTAAAAAATGATACCACATACAATTTGTTCTTGTTTATTTCTTTTAGACAACACTCACTTTTATTCTTTGAAGCACTTTTTCTACTTGTCTTAAACGTCTATTTCTTGTTTATTTCTTTTATACAACACTCACTTTTATTCTTTGAAGCACTTTTTTTTTCAATAAATTGAAAAATAATACCATGTCATTTCTTTTACCTAGTCTCATATTGTAAATATATATTTTTAAAACTTTTTTTTGAAGCAGCTAAAAATTAGGAAATAATACCACATAGTATAATTGTTTTTACCTGGCTTTATATTCTAATCGCACATTGCATCCAAACTCTAAAAAATGATACCACTTAGTAAATTAAATTCTTTTTCACCTATTCTAATCATACATTTTTAAAGCTTAACATTTTTAAATATCCATGAATTAAAAAATAATACCACGTAGTATTAAATTTTTTCAAACATTGCACCCAAAAATTAAAAAAATGATACCACATACTAATATTGTTTTTACTTGTACTCATATTCTAATCACACATTTTTAAAGCTTAAATATTTTTTTAAGCAATCCATAAATTAAAAAAGAAAGTTAGAAAAGTGCTTTGAGGAATAAAGTGAGTGTTGTATAAAAGAAATAAACAAGAACGAATTGTATGTGGTATCATTTTTTAAAATTATTATGCGTCAAAATAAAAAGCTTTATAAGTGTATATTGAGAATATGAGACCAGGTAAAAAATGTTATATCACAAAATGTTGGGGTTTGGGGGTGGGTGGTTGTCCAGCTTTAAGTGTGTAGGTTTTGTCTGGGGCCTAACAATATCACATCAGCTGGTAAGAAATAATTTAAAACTGATAAATAATAATTTATGGTATTGGTATCATTGGTGTTATTGTTGGTGGTGGTTGTGGTATCATTATTTTTTTTTTTTTTTTTACTAATAATTCATATGAATTGAAAATTTATAACAATTTTTTTAGGTACTTCATCTTTATTATAAGAAGCTAAACTACGGAAAAAATAAACGAAGAGTAAAGTAGGAAAAAGAAAAAATGTTTTAAAACTTAGGTAATGGAAAATATTGTAAAAAATGTCTTTTTAGTATTATTTAAATGTTATATGACAAAACATTACCCCTTTTTTATGATCAAAATATCATTCTCACTTTACACAGTTCACTAATTAATTAAATTAAGTTCAAGATAATGCATAATACCAAACATATATAGCTGATGTAATTTCTTTCATCTTTGTCAAGATATGAAACACTATATTAATTTTTATTTATTTTATAACAAGCTTTGTTGACTAGGGGTATACTCAAACATTTTTAGCCTTAAGCCATAACCTGCAAGAGGTCCCAAGGTCCATGAAATAATTGTAAATTCCGAATATTCAAATAGCAAAGATAAAAGCTTTTAAAATAGTGTATAATGTTCATACGTATCATATGATTATCAAAATGCAAAAACAATTTTTTCATGAAGTGAAGTCTCAATTTATGTGAATAAATTAAGTCCAGTCTTAAATATTTTACTGATAAGCTATAACAGACATTCAAACTTTAAAACTCAGATTTCTTTTTTTTTTTCAAAAATAAAACTCCTTTTATTAACATACCTTTAAGGGATTATTAAAGACACAAGTTTAAATTAAACAAAATTTGCCTAAAAGTGTGAGTTAACAGTAAGGGGGCGGGATTACCTAACTGTTTATTTTTATTTTGTTTCTTTTTAGTTGGTTATAAATAATTTGCCCCTCGGTATGCTTTTCTGTTAATCTACTTCAATTAATACGAATACAATTCATGTACCAGATATTTTCCAATACTCTAAACTTGCTCTTTAGGATTTCTGTTAATTCTTTTTAAAGAGAAAAATAGATAAATTATTTTGTATTCTTTTTTTTTTTCAAAAATAAAACTCCTTGATAATAACTTTTATTTCTAAAATTCAATATCCGTAAACAATATAAAAAGCACATTCTTATAGAATTATTAAACAGAAATACATGGAAAATATAAAAATAACAAAACTTAATTCTTTGTAAAGTGTGCAGTTGTACTTATGAATTAAAATCTATGACATTTATTTTCATGAATTCAAAATAAACCACAAAATTATCAAAACTAGCAATAAATATGATACAGCAATAAAAGCCAATAATTTCATAAAAATGTTACACTAAATTTTGACCTCAAATCTAAAATGGCTGGTACAGGAAACCACAAAATGTTTTGAACAAATTTACTTAGTTGTATGTAGTTTGCACCACAAGGAAGCTGATTTCCTCCTGTATACTTCATACTGGCTCATTGACATTGTTTTTGATTTCTATACAGAGTATTTTAAGGTTTTTTTCCCAATTACATGTATTATTATATTTGTCATGAAAGATTTCCTTCTCTAGAAGGATGGGTCTCGTGCCATCTTACAGGCAATTGCTAGGTAGTTAATTCTTCAATATGTCTTCTACAAATGTTGATTCGGTCAAACAAATACCTAGTCATAGTTTAAGTTGTAATTCCACTAATGCAAATAAAAAATTGTAAAAAATAAAAAATAAAATCAAGGCCCACAAAGATGAAAGTGTATAAATAAACTATCTTATTATAATACACCATAAGTCTGTCTGTCTGTCTGTCTGTCCATCCGTCCGTGACAGCCTACATAGCCCCATAAGGGGGGGGGTCAATTTACAATGTAAATTCATCCTAAAATGGACACATTTTTTGTGCCCACATGTGACATAGTTTTATGATACTGCTAACATCCATGGTGTGTGTGTGTGTGTGTGTGTGTGTGTGTGTGTGTGTGTGTGTGTGTGTGTGTGTGTGAGAGAGAAAGGAAAAGGGAGATAGAGATTTTGAATTTTGAATTTTGCAGCAATTGCAAGCTAGAAATGTTATATAAATAGCCACACACTTGGATACAACCGAAATATGTAGCAAATGAAAGTCCATTTTCAGCAGTGAGTCTTTTTTTTTTTTTTAAATCTCTTAACTGCATTGAATTCTTTTTTTTTAATCACAAAAAAAAACATACTAAAACAAATTTTAGGTAAAAAATGGCAGAATTTGTTTTTTAATCATCAAACATTTTCCCTACCAACAGAAATATTCAATTTGTTAATGCAGAAAACTCCTAAAGCTAAGTAGGGGGTGGTGGAGTAGCAGTACAGTCAGTGGACAGCAATAAAAAAAGCCAAAATAAGTAATCAGGTTCACATGCAGTCAGATAAAAGGCACTCTGGATTATTGTTCCTTTTTTCCCCTACCATAAGAATTTGAGTAAATGAAAGTTATGATGCATTTGCTTAATAACTCCGATCCAGAATATCAAGGGTTGCATAAACAGAATAACAGAACAAAAATTAACAAATCCTTAAAATGATGTTGATATTTACTCATCTTAGGCTACAATATTGGAGCATCCATTGAGGATTAACATCACTAGCAATATTTTGAAGGCCTCTGCTCTACACTAGCCATCCAAACCCTTAGAATGTAAATATAAGATATAGTTTGGAAATGCTTTGAGGACTGGAAATCAATAATATATGAAACTAGCATTCCAGGGGAAATTATGAATCACCACCACCCATATCTGCTTGTTTTTACCACATAAATTAAGCAGTGGCAGTGGTGGTAAAATTAAGTTACCTTGATGAAAATGCTACCAGTATGCTTTGAACCATAGAGACTAAAAAAGAATCAACTTAGCATAAACTTAAATTGCACATTAAAAACCTATTTGGGGGTAGGGGGTTTGATTTAAACATAGATATGAAATTAAGGAATGGATAAATTTTATATCCAACAGAATATGATAATTATAAAGACAATTATTAATTAATTAATAATTAATTGGGAACCCATATCAGCCCGGCATCAATGTTAGCGATTGCTAAACGATCTAGCCCGCCCATTTAGCAATCACTAACAATGATGCCGGGCTGATATGGGTTCCCAATTAATTAATTAATAATTGTCTTTATAATTATACATATAAACAGCAAAATACATGAATAACCTAAACCCAGCAACAGTATTTAAATCGGTCTGTTGTGGGTAACAGTGATTAATATTGATAATCAGTATTTTTATATCATTCATAATTATATAATCAATATCATGCTGATGATTAATGATAATTATTGACAGTCTTAATTTAATATTTATTACTAATTGTATTATTATCATTATCATTATTATTATTATTACTAATTCTATTATTAGTAGTAGTAATACAAGCTACTGGGGAAATAATAAAACTGCTACATATCTGATTAATAGAAAAGAAAGGAGAATTTATTCTGTATTTTGTTTTATAAATAAAAGCAAAAATTAAAATCAAACTTATAACATTCAAAATAGATATTTACTATGTAAGGTTGAAAAAACGATATTTTGCTGTTATTTGTGCTTTCACTTTTTGAGGTATTGAACTTAAATGGATAAAAGAAATGTCCACTTACGATTTAGCCCTTTGGAGTATAATTTCCCATTTTTCACTTGAGAAAATGTCCAGTCAGTCACCATCAGAATCTATTGTTTCTCCATTTTTCTTTTATGCAGCAGAATAATACTGATAGAGTTTATTCTAATGAACCTCCTACACATGGGAAGTAGGATTTTTATTATGATTTATTATTATTTAAAAAACGCAACAAGGTCCAGCCATCAAGTACTGAGATCTTAAAATCCTGTATACCCAGTCATTTCCAAACAATAGTCCGCTTGACCTTACATGAATTACTCAGAACAGATAATATGCAATAAAAAATGCGCACCCATTCCCTTTTTGTCTTTTTTTTGCCTATTTTAAGTCAGTGATATAAATATGCACAAATTTCATCATTAGTAATCCCCAACAGAGTGTATTAGCCCCACAGGAATGAGGGGTGGTAAGGCCAGAAATAGGGGTTGTTAGGGTAGTTATCCAGGTGGAAGATTATTTAAATACAATTAATCACTGATCAAACAAGTGTGCTGTCATGCCTTGAAGGAAGAAAAAAAAAAGAGCAAAGAAAATATGAATATTAAAGTAATCTTTTTTTCATTCATATGAATACCTTATTCATATCAATACTTGTCTTGCAACATCTTCATTTTGAATTCAAGCATAAGGTATTTGATAAAATCAAATTACAATAAAATTATCATCAATCACATTATTAAAATAATTTTATTGCAATTTGGTAGCTTTCATTTTTTTTCAAGAACAATATCAGATGATCACTTTCGGTTTTCATTCTATGCAGTATATTACATTAACTTTTGGGAAGAAATTGCCATCGTTAAGGCCATTTTCTGAAACAAAACAGTCATTCAGCTTTGCCCAGGTTACCATTATTATTTACTGGAATTTTTCTTTTTTTAAAATATATAACTGATAAAAATGGAACTGAGTTTCAAGTTCCTAGATTTCATAGAGTTTTATTCCTTGATTTTGTTTGTTTGCAAATTAGCAAGTCTATTTTGAAGTAGGTTTATAGTCCGAAAAACTGTACTTTTCCACTAAGTCCTTCTGAAATAAACCTCACTTTTAACAATCTATATTATCATCTTTATAAAACAGATTAAAATAAATTTGTAGAACAGCACCAGGTTGAAATAAAGTTGCAATTTACTGGTTTTGTTCACTTTTTCCATTTATTATAAGGACATAACAAATTTTCATTTAATCTTTTGGAATAAGAAAAAAAATAGATTTAACACTTTATTTACATGTGTGAAATGAGTTTTTATTTTAAACTATTTATTACTTTGTGAGGATGAAATTACATTTTTTTTACATTTATTTTTAAAATTTTCATTTCTAATTTTAGCAAAATGTTGAAAAATATATTTAAATAAAACAATAAAGACATTTTTTTTATAATAATGGAAAAATGCTATAACTGTAGATTTACATAAAAAAGGTTTGGTACATTCAGCATGTAATTACAGACCTGTGTCTTTAACATGTATATTGTGTAAATTTAGGAGAAGTTTGTCAGAAAGCATATACTTGAATTTGTGTGTGGTAGCATTGTAGGGGTCTGTTTCAGGGCTGTTATTGTTCTTAATGTTTACAAATGATCTTCCAGAGAAATTAAATAGTATAGTAGTAATGTTTGCGGATGATGTAAAATTATTAGTTGGATCAAATGAATGTAAAATAGCACAGGAAGACTTAAAAAAGTTAGATCTGTGGGAGTCTACGTGGAATTTGAAATGTGGATAAGTGCAAAGTAAAGTTTCTTGGCATAGGAAATAAAAGTTACACATACACACTGGGAAATCAACCATTACAAAAAGTATTGGAAGAAAGAGACTTAGGTGTTGAATTTAATGAAATATTTTATTTTGAAAAAACTTATCTCTTCAGCAGTAACTAAAGCAATCTCCAAAATTAGTTGGCTTAGCAAAAATATTTTATCAAGAGATCCATATGTTATGCTAAAAATTTGTGAATCAATAATACGACCACATTTGGAGTATTGTGTACAGGCTTAGGCCCCACAAGCTAGACATGGAAATTGGAATTTAATTTGGAAATTGGAGCGAGTACAGAGAATTTACCAGAATGATACTTGGCATGAGAAAATTAAGTTATAAGGTTAGACCAGAAAAGTTAGACATGACTATTTTGTTGTAGAGGAGGGCAAGAGGAGACTTAATCAAAACTTTCAATATATTAAATGGTTTTACAAATTATGGAATTGTAATGTTTAATAGGTCAGATAGGACAGGAAATTCACTAGATAGATCCATTGTAAAAACAAAGTCACAAAAACAAATTGATTTTTTCTCCCTAAGAATTTTGAAATGCTGGAATAGTTTATACTTAAACAGTTTATTATGTAAAAAATAGTATAAATAATTTTAAGAATGACTTAGATAAATTTGGCTTGTAATTTCTTTTATTACTTGAATTAATGTGTATTTTAAGTATTTTTTTAATGTAAATTGTGTACGTCATATATGGAGATGCCCATAGAGGCATTTTTATTTAATAAATAAATAAATTATTTACAAAGAACGTATTTTTATTATATATATTTCAAAAAAGAGTATACATTTATGAAGCCTTATATAAATGTTAATGTTTTAGGAATAGATGTGATGTTAACAATTATATGAATTCATCATCATACATCTAATTAAACACATATGCATCTCTAATACTATGCAAAATTCACTATTTTTGTGTGTGACATTGTATGTATGTATGCAGTGAGAAACTAAAAGTCTCAGGGGTCTGATTATTTGCATATATGTATTGACATTATTAACCCCAGAATCAAACATAGGCTATTTTTTTTTTATATTTCCAACACTATTTTAGTTTTTAATGGGGGTCTGATTCACAATGCAAGTATAATGCTAAACTGAACACATAATTTATGTCCAGTAGATTTGTTACGTAGTAAGCATCTGTAAGTGTTCCAAAATATTTGTATAGAATAGAGAACGTTTTTATGGTCGGGAGAGAGAAATAGGATGTTTATATGTGCTTTTTTTCTATTCCCATTTCATCTATGCATGTTTTTCTTTCTTACTTAATTACAAAAGCAGACAACATCGTAAAAATTCATTTAATGTTGTGTAAATAAACACAGCTTTTCTTCCTTTTGCATTTGTCTATGCATATATTTCTTTGATTTATTTTCTATAATTTATTTTTTTTATTTTTAATAGTTAATATTGGAAATTTGTAAGTAGCTTTTAAAATTGTACTATAAATAAAAATTGCTTTTTCTCTTAATCTTTTAATTAATTCATATTTAATTAAAGATATTTAAAACAAAAACATTAGAAATAAAAAACAGGTTATATTAGAGAGAGTGAGAATGTTTATATATATGTGAGAGAGAGGGGACGTTTATATGTATGAGAGAAATAATGTTTATATGTGCGTTAGAGAAAAAAAAGTAATCTAGCTAAGAGTCAAATGTGAGGAACACTTTCTCTTTTAGCAGTCAAAAGTGAGGGGAAACATTTTTTTCCATTTTAGGGGACAAAATAGAGGGGAATTTTCCATCTAGGTCTTAATCGGGGTGGGGGTATTTCTTTTTTATATTGGAAGTTATTTTTCATACAGAATACTACAGAGAAGTAATTATACAAATCTTATAGAGATATAAGTAATTCTGTATCTATAAAGGTAATCTTAGTAGCTTTATGTTCTTTGACAAATTGTAAGTACACTTACATATACATGACACCAACATTTACATTTATATATACATATGTATCTATATTTATATAAACATTGATGCATACTTATATAGAGAGACATGGCAAAAGTAAATGGACACTTCTACTTTCAATCATTTATTCAATGATCTAAAAATTAAAGAATATTTTATTATGCAAATTAACATTTGATGGCCTTACCATTAGATTTCAAAGATTTTACTTTTTCAGTTATCAAATTTATAAAATCTGTTATCTTCTCTTAAGGGATATCTAATTCTTTCATATAATGTTTTCTCAGTATTTTTTGTATTTCACTATCCCAAATGGCTCAGACATATACAATAGGATTCATGTATGCAACTGACTTGACCATGAGAGTCATTTAATACCTTTTTGGACCTACCATTCTCAATTTTTAATGTATGACATGGATTCATTAAGTTGTAAGAGTGCTACTTTAGTCCAAATAGCTATCAGTGAATATTGGGAGAAGTCTTCTCTGCAGAATGGATATCTATTTTTATGAATTGATATTCACCATACATTCCAGAAGCTTTGAATGACCAATGCTCCAGATTACTCCCCATATTATAAATCTGCCATATTTGATAGCGGGCTGAAGGTGGTTCAAACAAAATTCTTGGTTAGCTAATCTGTAGACCCATACTTATCTGCTGTTCTCTTGTAGTAAACTGTATAACTGTTAATAAGTATATCTTAATTAAAATGTTAAAATAAGTGTCTATTTACCTATATCATGTCTCTGTATACATGTATAAATCTATACATGAATTTTATAAAAAGATAATAGTAAAATACAGCTAAAATAGAGCAGTTATGTAATTTTGTAGCATTTGGATGGAATTCAGTTTGATTCCCAATAATTAAACAAATAATACTAATTAAAGTAAGCCAACTGGGAGAAGAAAAAAGACTGGTACTTGAAAAACTAAAAATGTATATCATTAGCACAAACAGCCATTAACAAACTAAAAGGGAATAAATTACTACGATGGATTTACCTGCCTTTGTGAAAACTGACCACTGTCATTATGGTTCAACTTGGAGCTCTTCAAGTCATTGATCTGAGAATCAAATGAAGTTACATGAATCTTGCAGATAATAATAGATACAAAAGGTTCTTTGCTTTAAGTATCTAATGCACATTTTAATCCATGCATTAATGTTACTTTATTGCTATGTTTGCAACAAATGGATTTTATTAGTTTTTCTACCATACTAATGAATGTTTCATTTTAAAATTCCAAAATATATAAAGATTGCCATGATTGCACAGAATCAGCTCATGCATCTCTAAGAAAAAAATACATATACTTATGTACAACCATTTTTACAGAATTAGCATCAAAATACTAAAAACATTGCAATGAAAATGGCAAAATAGCCAAACACATGTCCACTTAGAATCAAATATGCTTCACAGAATCAGCATATTCATCTAATTAAATGCTTTGGTGAACAACATTTCTAACTATCCAAAACATGCCTGGGCAGGTCTTAACACAATATTTCTTTTGACTGATAGCAAAAGGATTGGGCAACTTCAGCCAAATATTGATTCTGGAAGACAGTAAGACCTTGAGACAACAGATCAACACTCACATGTGATCTCCATGACAACTAAAAGTAAAAACAAATCATCAAAATTGCTCTAAATCACCATTTTTCAAAATAAAACATTCTCATACACATCAGCGATTATTGGAAATAATCACATGTCTGGAAATAACCACATATTTAGCTGAGATGTTAGGGCTAGAAAAGTTAAACCATTATTTTATTTAATTATTGTTTTTTATTTTCTGGCTCAGGGATAAAGCTAAACTTTTCTTTGAAAATAATATAAAGAATGACAAAATCTCTGAAACCAAGGAAAGATTTTGGAATATAAAAAACCATGGAAAACCATGCAAAACAACCAATCACAAAAACAATCTCTACCTTTGCAATAAAGGTATGTATTATAAGAGTTGGTAATTCCAGAGGTATTATGGTAGAGTTAGATTACAAACACAGTTATAAACTAATTCCTATGAGATCAGATTTAACATTAAAATCCTAAATGAAAATTCTTAATAATCTAGGAAGATCAATGAAAGGTACAGAGTATAAATACGTGTTTACCATCTCAAGCTACATTCATATGAATGTATATATATATATATATGTGTGTAATTATATATACATA
>VCCN01000420.1:16318012-16334058 GCA_006491835.1 Architeuthis dux | reverse complement strand
GGTGCCCATGGGGACTTAAGAAATGTTAGGTGATTTGATATGAAATGACCCATATATATGTGTGTGTGTTTGCGTGTAACAATATGGAGGTTGTCACTTGATCCCAACTAGAAACAAAGGTTTAGGTTTTCAGAAATGAATATGCATACATGTTGAATTGCTGTTATGCTATTAGCAAGGGGCAAGCAGTGACTGAATTATTGACCATAAATAATGGTCAAATCATATCAGATTCCAGGTTATCATAAAAAATACCAAAACCACAAAATTCAATAACAAAGGTCAATCACATCTTTAATTAAGATTTTACAAGAGTATCCAATGTAAAGTAATTTTTAATTTAACATAGGAAATCACATGGTTGACATGGACACACATCAGCTTTCAAAACAGTATATAGGCCTGAAAATTTGAAGAGTGTCAGAGAGAATCAACTAAGTTAGTCTCGGCCTGAGGGCAATGGGTTACCACACACCTGGGAAAAGATCGCAAATATGACATTTTCACAACAAGATTTTCTCTCTCTTTCTCTGTGCATTAAGTAAAGTAAAGAAAAGTGTTCTTGATTTATTTTGGCATTCTTCGTCAATTGAAGTTTCTCCACCAGGCAATCAACGGAATGTAACGTGTGTGTGTGTGCACATACACACCTATATACCCATCCTAAGAGAGAGAAAGATAGAGTGACGTGTTGTGGGGAAATGGCTTTAAGTAATTTTCTCGAATTTGTATCGATTTTTTAAAGAAATATGACTAACAAGAATTAAATGATTGTATAAATAGAAGAAAAAATTGAGGTTATTGATATTTCGATATCTAAAGTGAATAAATGCTCCACCTGTCAACTAGAGTGATTCATGTTCAGACATGATCTACTGAATGCAAATAGCTGTTTATTATATATATATCATGGTTTTCTTCTTTTTTTTCCCCATGTTTTTAGTACCAGAGAAACTGTCGTTGCTTCTGCTACTAAAAGATCAGCATTAAATACACTGGTCAGTCATACATTCTTTCAACAATACACTATCAAGAAAACAATGTTAATACAAACATGGTGTATAAAAAATATCAAAGAGAAGCATATTCCTTAATATTTTATTTTTCGTATTATCAATTATAACAATCACAGTAATGGATAAGAAATAGGCTGGTTATTATTTCTTTAGAATCATTTTAAAAAATGATCATGAAAAAATAATGATTCTGAAAAAGGAAGCAATAAAATAATTGTATTCATCAGAATAAAACATTGAAAATCATTTCCAGAAGGTGTACATTTAGATGATGCAGCTTCTTATTTAAATGATCATCTCTTGATAACTTTAACATAGAGGTGAAAGAAATAAACGGTACCAAGTCAACCCTTACCATGCAATAAGCTATGATACAGGACTAATGAATTCTCTTTCTCTACAAATGCCAGCCTTCAGAATGATTTAGTTTCTCTTAAATGTTGATAAGAAAATTTATAAAAAGTATTATTTTGATTTAGAAATGAAAAACTTATTTCAGCTGGAATAGATAGTAATTTAATTGATATTAGTTTCTTCCTCATAAATGGAAACAACAAGCAAAATAATTTTAAGCAGTTTAGTAATGAGGTAGGGTACCATGCAACACAATATAACTATTAATGCACTAATAATAATTCAAATATGATTGTGCTGTGTTGCAGAATAATATAAATTAATATGCTAGGAAGAGAATAAAAATAAAATAAGATTTGACATGAACAAGGAACACAACAATATCTTGATAATGTGCTGAGGATGATTTGAATTGAATTAATATTAAAAGAATATCAACAAAATCACCTTTAACTCTTGTTTCTTAATTAAATATTGATTAACTGCAGGCATCTTTTTCAGAGTTGATTTCATATTTAACACCTTGTTAATTTTTAAAGATTCTTTCTTTGATTAAAAAATTATTAAAATGTAATACTTTGTTGGGTTTTGTTATTAGATGAGTTAAGAAAGAACATAGCTGGATTCAATAGAAATATTGCTGTCTGTTTTCCTTTTTTGTTGAAATCTCATGGTAGAGTGGAAGTTAAGTCTCTTTGTGTCAGGCTGGACACAAGTATGTCAAAGGTCCTCTGAGAAGGTACCACGCAACCTTTCTAGGGGTTCTGCAAAACAAAGTGACATTTTCGCAACACACTTAATAATTCTTCATTACATAAACAATTCCTTAACAGCTTTTATATGTCTTTAATTTATTTCTTTAACACGAACAGTACTTTTTATATAAGAAAAAGTTAACAACATTTTGCCTTTTCAAATTCCGCAGTTCAGTCAGTAGTTGTTCATATGTCTATTTTTCCTCAGTAAGCTTCATTTTTACTTTTCCATTCGAGTATGTATTTTTTATTTGTGTTTATACACATTCGGATAATTCCATAAATGAAGCCAAAATCCAATAGTTACATACATATGTAAATATATATATGTAGAAGGGAAAGTTATTTTTTGAAGGGTATTGAAAAGGGTTCCATGAGTAGTTAAAGTTTGAAGACCACTGATTTAGACTGTGACTTGAGAATAACAGATTTGCATAATTTCCTTGTGACCAGAATACTTGATCAAACAAACAACCAGAAAAGAGAACAACACTTTGGCATTAATTTGGCACTGTATGACTAATTTTAAAAAAAGGAAACAGAAGTCGTTATTACAGTTCATTGTTCTAATGAACTGTAATAACGACTCTTTTTTTTTATCAGCAAATTAAATAAAACATAGGCGCAAATTTGCCACTGCATGACTAGAAAAAACAAGGACCAACTAGCTCCATGGCAAAGGGATCAACTTGCCTCAACACTGACATATTTATTTTGGGGGTTGATAGCAGAAGTGGTAGAGCAGCTGGTATGGAAAACTAGGTTTCTGAGGCAAAAGGAATGTGAGTTCAAGTCTTGCGTGCAGCACATGTTGCTTGCACTAGATGTGCCCACCACGTCACAGCAGCTGCTTTATACATCCTGCAGTATCGGACCTATAATAACAGTGACACAGATACAGAAGATGAGTTTTTGGGGTTTAACAAATTGTGCTCAAATAGAGAAGAGAGCTGCCCTCAATTCCAGTACTGGACAACAGTCACAGCATTGGAGTTGTGTTTACTGCAACAGTCCTCCTTCAGCATGTACCTCGATTCTCTGGGCCATACCAACTTTGCCAGATGGATCCCAGTTCATCTCCATGACATGACTGAACTACCAACAAGAAACCCAGATGTTGTCAGAGAATTTAATGCTGTCTTCTCAGCAATCCCCAGCAGAATAATGCTTGCATCAAGAGTGATGAAGATATTGAAGGTCTTACAGACAACCCTAATGCCCTCCGGTGATGGATGGTAGCTGGCCATGAGGTTGCAGGGCTGATTGAGGACTTTGAAGATGCACATCAGCTCATAGGAAGATGAGATGAGGTGCTCCAGTATGACCAGACAGCATGTGTGCAGAAAGCATTTAGGAAAGATGTCTGCTCACTCGTCAATGTAATGGAAGAACAGGGCAACCCAATCGAAGAAGATAGCAAAGACCTGCTTGTCCTTGTTACAAAGAGATTGCGGATCCATCAGCAGTGGCGACTGTTAAGAAGGCATGGAAGATTAACCAATAACAGTTCTAAGCATTCATAAAGGAATAAACATGAGAGAACAAAGCCATTTGATGACACAATCTACCATAACCAGTTGAAATTGTTTGTTTGGTCATCGACAATAATGGCAAGTAAGGAGAAGCAGCAGCTGACATAAATAAAAAGTGATTTTGAGCTGCTCTCAAGAATCTACATTAGCTGTCAAACGAGAGATGGAAACCTTCTTTCAGCATGAGAACCAAGAATGACCACCAGCGCTCTCCAATGGAGAAAGATTACGACTTGGGACCAAGAGTGACCTTCTGACATAACTGGAGGACTTGTCTCCAGCTCAGACTAAAGCTCTTGATGCTACCTCTGTAGTTTTTGATGGAGCTGCCATCACTCAGATGATGAAGCCAGCAGGTGCCAAGTCATTTGATGAATATGACCAACAGGTATTCATCCCATACATCTCTGCTCAGCTGCACAGTATGTCACGTGTAGACCTCGTTTTGGATGACTCCCTGAAAGGAACAGCAAGAGCCAAGCGTGTAAATGGTGTAAGGAGACATGTGGTTGTGATGGCTGCCATACCAGGAAACTGGCAGAACTTTTTCCTAGTTGACAGCAACAAGACAGAACTATTCAGTTTCCTGTCCAAGGTCCTCCTTCAGATGTTCTGTGAGGAGGACAAGGAAGTTGTCCTCTCTGATGCGAAGGGGATGCTCAGCTACATGGCAGCCCACCAAATAGCTGCGTGACTCGTACCAAAGATGTTATGTGCGCTTCCAATGTTCCATGCTTTGACAGGCGGCGACACGTTGTATCTAGCTTTCTTGGACATGGAAAGAAGGCAGCATTTGTCAACATGGAAGTCACTGCCAGAACTGACAGATGCACTGCTGATGCTGGCAAATAGACCAAAGGAGATCCTAGAGGATACAATGGACATTATTGAGAGGTGGACTGGACAACATTGCCACAAGCATCAAAATCCTGAAGCCGATCTCTTGTGGCTGCAAAAGTGGTTGCAGAAAGAGCTGCATGTGTTATATGGCTGCACTTCAGTGCATAGGCCTATGCTTCTGTGAGGGGAAATGTGCCAGTTGATTGTAAGATCTCTCAAACATTAAAGTGCCATGCCATGGTAAGTTTTCTTCTTGATCAAGATGTGTGCATAGAATAGTTCAAATAATATACAGCAATTACACTGGTCTTTTCAGCTAAATTATGTAGCATATTTAATGATGTCACTACATTCACTGAACATTGTTGCATGGTATAGGTTAATATGTAATTGTACTCACTTCTGCTACGTTTTAATAAAGTTATCAATGTAGAGACAATCTCGCCATTTTGTTGTGTTTTCTTTAATTTATTATTGCCTTACATTGTAATAAAACATATTTTTCATTTTAACTTCTATCTAAACAGGTCTGGTTAGACACTCAATAGAAACCGTCACGTGACCAACGTCATTTGGCAACATGCCGTGTTGGGAATGATCAATTAAAAAATGAATTTTCATAAAAAAGTGTGAAAACTGCCAGACACAAACTAAGGGACCAATTTAGCACAAACTTACATTGCAAATTGAAACCCCCACTAAAAACCTATTTAGGAGGGTAATTTCAAAAAACAAAAAAAAACTTTTTTCTAGACGTAATAAGTAGTCAATGTTGAAATTTTCTGCCGTCTAGCTCCATTGGTGCGGTCTGTACGCGCGATACATAGCCGACCAACTAGAAAACTGAAGAAACCTAGTTTTGGTTGACAGGTTCTAATATTTGTGGTGTTGGAAACAGCAGCTTGGGGGTGGCCAAAATGTTCTATGCCAGTAACCACTTTTGGAAAATGGCTGCCATGATCATCAGAATGTCAATCTACAATGGCCCAAAATCCAGATTTCTTCTAAACATGTTAAGCTATATATCTACCAAATTTTGCGCTTTCATCACAAAATAAATGATAGGTTAGCTATGGTTCAATTTACAATGTAAGTTTATGCTAAATTGGTCCCTAGTTTGTGCCCAGTTTGTTTTTTGAAAATTCAGACTTTTTAGTGATCCAAAAAAAAGCAAGGGAAGTAACTTATTCATTGATCACCACCTGTTTTTAATTGATCACCCCCAACATAGCATTCTGCCTAAGATAAGACTTTGGTCACATGACAGTTTCTATTAGCAAGACCTGTATACAATTAAAAGTCATGCCGGACATCTGATATTAAATAAACACAAAACAAATATATGAATAAAATAATAGTTATAATGTTCAACCGAGTAGGCAGGAGAATATTTTAAAACTTCAAATTTGAAAGAAGTCTTTGATTAAGAAATTATAAAAATTGTCAGCTGTTAGTAGACATAATAGGGAGAACAACAAGAGTGACTTGGCTAAACAGTCTGACTAAAATAGACTGTAAACACTTGTTTGTTCAAAACTGAATACAAAAATGAACAGTCAACTCACCAGAAATGCTGCCTTCCTGACAATAATGAACTGTTAAGAGGTAAAATAATCCATAGTCTTACTTTTCACAACATCTGAAAACAAAGTACATTGAATGATTCAAAGTTGAGTTAAACAATTTTTAAAAAACATAAAATTATTACAAAAATCAAGTCTCTACTTTGTATTTTTCAAATGGTGTCTTACTATTCTTCAAATTGATTATTTAAAAATAATTTATGTGACGTACTGTCAAAATATATTTTTTCTGCACCGATTACTCAATAATGAAACTTCAGTGTTTTAATCTTCACAGAATGTTTTAATATTCACAGAATGTTAACACTGTTTCAAAGCAGTCATTATGACTTCCACAGATAATCAATCTTAAATGAACACATTTATTTACAGGAACCATTCAAGTTAGCATTTTCTTAATAAAATCTATACTACAATTAAAAGAGCTATAACTGTAACTGTCATACACATCTGTTCACAGAGAGAGAAAAATGCAAGGGGGAAATAATACCCATTCAATTTGAATATGAATTAGCAAGATTAATTTATTTCTGTGAAGGAAACATTTTTGATACACAAAAAGATTTTCTCATGATAGTCAATGGCTCAGATTAGTTCCAATTGATCTAATTTTTAACTAAATATCATTATGAAATGATATTGGTCAATTTGTGCATGTGGCACATATAATTGTTCATTGAGGGAGAGAAGAAGAGAACTTAAAAGAATGAGAGGGTAGAAAGGAAAGATGATGTCTCGTAGTTGAGCACAGGTAGAAAGAAAAGGTAAAGTCTAGCATCAGAGGGAAAGAAATGGAGTGGAAGGAATTCCTTAGAGGATGCAAGAGAAGGAAATGAAATGATATTAGACACAGAGGGATTATTTGGCTGAATTTGTTATCATCTTTTGTAATGATCTGCATCATTTTGTAAATCTACTTCTTCATACAGAAATTGTTCCCACATTCTAATATTTGACAGCTGTGCGATTATTACAGCGGTCAACTAGTATTTCCTTACTGATACCCTTCCAAGCCCAAGTGGTCTCATTGGAATATGTCCTCTGTATGTGTATGTGTGTACATGTGTGCTTTATTTCAACATGGACTCTCTTTTCCAATTTGATTTCTTGAACCTTATTTTTAGATTTATTAGGTCGTAAAGTAAAAGGAGATGAGCATCTAGAAAGGTAGATGTTACCACAGAAAAAAAAAATCAACCATCACAGTATTGCTTTCCTTACATAGCAAAAGAAATGGCAAAGGTTTCAGATAAAGACAGAGCACCTACAAAGCAACTGTCCTTCATTTTATACTGTATTTTAATATATGATAAATCTTCAAATTAGCACAGGAGTTAGAAATTCAAACCTCTCAATCAGCAATCCCATGCTTTATGTAATGTTATATGAAAATAGCATGAGTCCTGGTATTTGTCTCCAACTATATTCCTAATTACAACTGACACTAGTCATTCACATGGCCACCAATAGGGAATATAGTGAGAACACATGTGGTGAAATATCATCTTATTTTATTACTTCTCTGGTGATATGAAGTGTGAAAACACAAGATGCTATTATCTAATAGTCCGGGGGCCAGCGGTGGCTACTGTGCACCCCTGCCCCATGATTCTACATTTAGGGTATCTTCATGAATTAAATCCACAATTTTGTCTATAAAGTATACCTGACACTTCCTTGTAAAATCCTGAAATACCTGGATTTTTGAATTCCTCATGTCTGAAACTCATGATTTAGCCTTTTAAAGTACTCAGATATCTCAACTGGGAGACGAGATATGAAATTCTGTTTTGTTGGTGTATGCCGGTGGCCATTTTGTTTTAAGCAAATGAGGTAGTTCTTCCCAACATTTCTCTTGGGAACATCTTTTTTCTGAAAGAGGACATCCTAAGGAACATTTTGATACCCTAAATGTAGAATCATGGGAGGGGGGTGCACGGTAGCCCCTGCTGGCCCCCGGACTATAAGAGTTGTGAGCAGAAAGACATTCCTTCAAAAATACCAAAGAAAAAAATTTACACATACCAGAACTCATTGTGTTATTTATTTTGCTGCTAATAAGTAAGTATAAAAATGATATGGTCCCAACATAATCAACTTAATTCCAGTTTTTGTATGCAACCACTCAATGATGTTAATTTGGCACTCATAATATGGAGTTGGTGTGAGGATGACAAGTTATATGACATACTACACGATGCACTACACTCCATACAACATTTAACTTCTGAGTTACAAAAACAAGTGCATAGATATATTTAGATGTTACTTAGAAATATTTCAAATTTAAGCGTTATCAATATCTGTTCTTTTTACTATTTTAGTTTATTTATTATACAATTAAGAGACTGCATCTATGCATAAACAAATTCAAAGGTTAAAAAATTCATTCTTTTAGATATCAAAAATGTAAGTTTTTTCTTATTATGTTAATATGAATAAAAAAACCCTCCCCAGCAGCAATAATCTCATTAGTTATTTCCCCTAAATAATAAAGTTGGAAGTAGGCAAGTAGGGCCAGTGGTTCACTATAACAGGAAAGTAATAAGAGATAAAAATACAAATATTAACAAGGGAATAACAGTTGAACTTATACAGTACTTCAGTAGAGGAAAACAAAAGATGATAAAGCCACAAAAGTAAAGTTTGGTGGTATTATTTATTCTGTTGCTTAGTCTTGGTTTTTCTTTTCTTTTCTGTTTTGTGTAATAAATTGTTGTATTAAGGTTATGAGAAATTAATGAGAGAAAATGGTGACTAACAGTCATTCACACTGTGCACTCATCACCATAAATGATAATGCAATATTAAAGCACACACTAACCAGCAAAATGCAAACATGTATACAAGGGTGCATCAATATGTCTGTAGTCTGACACAGTTATTAGCTGAATTTGGATCTGAAATTTTCTTTGTAAAATGTTCGATCTATATGATTAATGGAGAAGTGTTCGGTTAAGTGCATTGACAAGGAAAGAGATTATGTTGAAAAAGAAATTTGCTGTGTAAAGTAAATGCTTTATTATCATTAGGCTATGGAATTATTGATTTACCAATTATGATTAAGATTAAAAATAGTATTAAATAAGATATGTGCAAAGAAATAAAAATGTAAAAAATTATTAAATTCAACACTTGGTCGAGTGATTAAATATACAACATATACTGATTCTGTACTGTACATGCCATAGAGTGATGATTAGCAAGTTAATCACATCGGATACAGTTTGTTCAATCCTCACTGGATGTCCTCTATTTCTCACAAAATGGATACTTTGATTCTGTAAAAGGAGCCAATTGTAATTCCAGCAAACATTTTTCAAAAGAAAATCTCAGAAGTGCAAATATGAAGAAAGGGTTGTCAGTAAGCATAGGTTGGGTGACTGCTTGCTGAAAGATTGATACTGTATAGGGAATCAGTAGTAGCATTTATGGAAAATATGAAAAAACATCAATCATTTATCAAGAGAGAAAAAATAACAGAGAACTTTCCTTTTCTTAATATAAGTGATTCAAAATATTTTTTAACCCCAGAAAGAGTAACAATTGAGGAAGCAGGCACCAGATTCATAATAAAAGTTCAGAAAATTTTTTTTCTCAATATTTCAACCATTTCACTACAAAGAATATTCTAACAAAGCGTCATAATATTAATTTTTTCTTGTCCTTAAACTGCAATAAGATATTCATATTAATGTATAATCTATGTTCTAAAAAGATTTTACTGTCAATAAAGTTCACTAAATTTGCATATCTTCTTAATTTGTTATCAATTTAAAATCATGTAATCTCTGTCAGTGATTTCAATTTTATAATTAGGTTTTGTAGATATGCACTAAGTTTTCACAGAGCCACAGCAGTAGTGTACCCAGTGTGGATTGAATTTATTACATTAGCAATAGGTGCAAGACTAGCTTGCTAACTATTGCTCTCTGACAGGTATCCTCATAATTAGGTCTTGTGAGTCCTTAATCATCTTCGTGCATACTGTTTAAGAGAAAGTCATAATAATCACACTTCTAATTCAATTATGTCACATCATTGCTAAATCTGGCAACAGTAGAGTTCTCATATGGATCAAATGTACAAGTCTACCATCAGTGATCTGTGTTTCTGTATGGGCTAACCATAACATTTTCTGATATTACTACTAACAGTCATCTGGTAGTAAAATGAAGAACTACATCATATAGTAATAAATCTTAAGAATAAAAACAGACTTATCATTCTGTTATCTGCAAATATCAAATTTAAAAAAAAATTTTTTTACTATACAAATTTTAATGAATTCTCTAATGTATACACACCGGTAATATAAGATGTGTAAATAACATACTGACATGTTCACAGATATACAATTGTAATATAAGATGTGTAAATAACATCCGGACAAGATCACAGACAGCCCCAACATAAAAAGGTAAAATTAGATAATTAACAGCAATGATAGTGATAACAAAATGAATAACACAGAAAATGCAATTAGTCGTAGCTGTTTTTCAAAATTAAACAGTTAACATGTTCTCAGCTGGAAGGATGAGATGACATTTTACATCTTCAGCGACTCTCCAATATCTATAACCATCAAACGAGGATAATTTGTAATTTAAGAAAAAAGTTTCTCTCTTTCATGAAATTTATTTTTACTGGTATGCTAGTCAAGATTTTATTTGCAGTTCCAGAATATCTTTTTGTTGCCTCCAGCACTTGGTTATGTCTCAATGTGTAGCTTTTTAGTGACTATTTGCAATCAGTGAGGGTGTGCATAAGGTTAGCAATCTTCCCACATCCAGTGTATTGGTCAGATATTATCAACTTTCACAATTTGATGTTGACTGGCATGGGTAGGGTGTCATATACTGCCTTTATCAGGAAGCTTATTCCTTTTAGGTCCATATGCTTGATGTTACACCATGTGAGTTACCTTCATTTGATGTTTTTCCCAGTTGGTCTGTGCTCCTTGTTTCAAATGTCTTACAGCCTATCACAAATCACTTATACCTCCATCTTCTATTGTGATCTCCTTTGGCCACTAACACAGATGCCACAGCACCAACCACTTCCTTCATCTTAAGGAATGAGTTTGCATCCTAGCCAATTCCATTTTCATTTAGCTTTGATGGAAACTTGGATGTTTTTCACAAGTGGAACTTGGAAGCATCATATATATATATATATCTGTTTACATCTTAGCTCTTCGGAGAGTTTTCTGAATTGAGCACTCTTTGTAAACAAAGACATATGTGTTTATATGCCTAAAATAATGATCTACAACCCGCCGCGGTAACTGGGGTAAGAGATCGGACGACGGACCCAGACATCCGGTTTCAATCCTCGCTCGGGGCACCAAGGCACATATAGTCAGTAGCCACACTGATGAGTCATAAAAACGACGAAACAGCGCTGTCTGTGGATATGACAATATATATAACTAGATTATATATATATATATATATTTTGGTCTTTTGGTACTTTTGTTTCCCTGGGAGTTAACTTCTCCAGGTTATAATAGACTTTGAATGTTTGGAATCAGTATTATTCAAGATACTGATGGAGTGCTCTATGAATGCTGGAATTTTCAGACCTGTACACACATACACATCATCAGGGTTAAATGTTACTATACAATGCTGCTGATATTTTTGGTTTCCCTTACCATTACCCTCTGCCTCATTGCTTTGACCCATTAGCGGGGTTGTACGCTTTCATCTGGTCAAATTGAATGGTATTAATTGTTCGAGCCAGGTTTTGAATTATTCCTCGACATTGTCCTTTCATTTTGGTCAGAATTGTAGCGGTGGGGATGTACACTTTCTTTACCTTTCTTCTCCTAACGGTTTCTCGCTAGTAGTGGTAAGAGTGATTATGTCTTTTCCTGTATCTATGGTTACATTCTCTCACTTATACATTTAAATTACTGTAGTTTCTGGGGGTGATTTTGTTACCATAAGAGTTGTTACGTTATGATTTCTTTTGCCGTTAATGGGTGGGTTTTAGTCTATATTCCTGTGTATGCCTGCACATGGATATTAATTCATTTTGCTGGGTCAACAGGTCTATCCTATCCTTAAATTTTAAAATTTTTAGTTTCTCTTCTAGGCATAAGTAGCACCTGTCTTTAAAGCTGTGTGGGGGTCTTGAGTTACTTACTATAGACCATCTAATTACCGACCTTAGTCCCGACTTGTTTGCATTAATGTTTAGATAGGGCTGCGCTATTTTTTAGGGGTGGTTGCAAAAATGAACTTTTATGGTTATAGAATCTCGATTTCCAGTTATTTTTAGAAATTCCTAAGTAATATTTTATTTTGTGTGGTTGTTCTGTTGTAGCTATTGTTGCTAAGTATATGTTATTTTCCATTGTACACTTGTTTGCCAGCAGCACAAGTTTTTCTCTCTGCAGTTGCAATCTAAGTTTGTTTTATTGGTCTTATTTTCCTTGCTATTATCCTCTCTATAATGTGATTTGATGACATTTCTATTATGTGATATGATTATTTTGTTAATGTTTCTAGTGCAGCTATAAGTTATATTTATGGTGTTCCTATTGAGAATTTTACTTTCTTTGTGGAATTGTTTATCTATTAGTTTTAAGAATTTTTGACCTATGTTTACGTTTACCAGTTACAGTATGAGAGGTTGTACCATATAATTCTTCTGTTTCTCTTTTTGTTCTTGTTTTTAGTAGTTTTATTATTGGTATATTCTAAGTTGTATTTGTAGTCACTCTTTCGCAGGGCATCGTTATACATTTTCTTATTTCCATCAAAGATCTTTCTGTTTGAGGAGTTGTTACTTATTCTAGTGTTTATCGAGTTTGTTTGAGTATGGTTTTTGGGTGGTTAGATTTAATGCTGACGTAGATCGGTGGTTGGTTATCTTTGGAGCATGGCTTGTAGGTATTATTGCCTAAGTTAAGTGTTGCATCTACAAAGTTTACTATCTTAATGTTTGATGTTATTTCAGCATGAAAGTCAACGTATTTCAGTGCTCTAGCTATTTTCTTGTGTATGCTGCTAGTATTGGGCCTGTTAGTGTTACTCACCACCATTAATCCTTCGTCTACCAAAAATATCAGCAGTATTGTATAGTAGCATTTAACTCTGATGATGTGAACGTGTGTACACGTTTTATGAATTATATGTATTGGAAATCTTTTTTTCTTTATTACTATATATATATATGGTAGATGTGATAAGACAATGTGGAAAAGAAAGATTGAGAAAGGTGTGTTACATCTCAAACATATTTATTATCATGAAGATAAGCCTCTATGCATTTCGTCACTGCAAACGACTTCATCAGAAGAAATTTGAACATTGCAGAAAAGTGCAGATATCCATGCTGGGATACTAGAAATGAAATGAAGAATGTTTTCTATGCCTGGAGAGGAAGGCAGGTGACCTGGTTTATTTGGCCATAGTGAACGTGTATCTAGTGCTCTTGGCCCTTTTTCCCCAAGTTGAACAATGAAGTGCAGCAACATGATGCATAATCAGTTTTTCTTTTAAAATCATATTGCACAAACTTTTACACATCCCTACCTCTTCAAAAACTTCACATACTCTCAGGCAATGATTTCCATGAACAGCAGTGCATATTTTTTTAAATGTAATCTTCCTCTGTCAACATGAAATGTTGTCCAGATTTGGCATTGCCTTTGGTGGATGTTCATCCCAATTTGAAATGCTGCTACAATTCATGGCATTGCGTACGGTTCCAACAACCATCCCCATAGAACTGTTGCAACATTAGAAAAGTCTCCCCAAAATTTGAAATAGAATTTCAAATCTGAATAATTTTTCAGCAAATCTAAAGATTTTGTTGTAAGTTAATTTTTTTTAAATGCATATTTATCCGAGGTCAATTATTTAATTTTATGAAATCTGTATTCCTGGATGGGAGTGTGTGCAGGCCCAACCTGGGGGAGGAGAGTGCACCATGAGCACCAATCGGTTAGTCTTTTCCCCCCTCTATTATCATCTCTTTTTGCTAGGTGGCCAGCCCATCTCCATTTTTGCTGCTTAATTATGTGTATAATATCCTTCACTTTTTCATGTTGATCTTTTTCTATCTCTTAGCATTGCTCTTTCCATGGCTCTCTGTGTTATTCTAAGTTGGTTTTCAGCTCTTTTTGTCCATTTCTATGTTTCGCATCCGTAAGTCATAGCTGGTATTATGCAATTGTTGTATACTTTACGCTTTAGGCACATTGACAAGGTGCTCTTCAGAATGTCTCTATTCATATTAATTATTGTAGTGCCATTTTTGTATATATTTTGGATGATTTGTATGTAATTCTCGTTAACACCTTCTTCTCGCATTGCGTTGAAGACTGCCGTGTGTTCTACTGAGTCAAATGCTTTCTCATAATCTACAAAGGCCAAACAGAGAAAAGGACATTTTGATTAGTTGATTTATTGCATGTAGATGATCTATTGTTGAGTAGCCTCTTCTGAAGCTTGCCTGCTCGCGTGCTTGATTTTAAAAAAATCTATTTGTGATTATTTTTGTGAATAGTTTATATATTTTAGGTAATAGTGTAATAGGGCGGTAGTTACCAAGGCCGTGCTTATCTCCTTTCTTGTGGAGTAGGATTACTATTCCTAGACAGAAGGTTTTAGGAACTTTTCTTTCTCTTGTGCATGGTGTGAATAGCTGTGCTAGTCCTTTGTGCAGGATCTCTCCTGCATCTTCTAGAAGATCTGTCATTATGCCATCCTCGCCTGGGGCTTTACCGAGTTTCATATTTCGTAATGAAAATACTTCTTCTACTGTTATGTCTGGGATATCACTAGTATCTATAGGTTGATTCATTTGTGGTAAGTGTTACTTTCTTTAACTAACAAAAGTTTGCACAGCAATGTTTTTATTTTTTGCCAAACATGGCAACTGCTCACAAATATTTTTCTTGTAATGAAATAATTCTTCGAAGTCCGACCTCAAAGAAGGTGGGGTGAAAGGAGGCGGGGAGAGAATAGATAAATAAGTCTTATCCAGATTGTTCTTTTCATCTCCTCTATAAATCCCAGAATTCACCACTTTTTTGACAACAGCCATAAGCTGTCTAGACTCAGGATACTGTCGAAAGGATGAGGAAGAAAAAGGATCTGAAAAAACTTATACTAAATCGAGACTTAAATAAATAAGAGAGAGCTAAAATCTACCTAACAACACCCAACTACCAAATTATAGATAAACACCACAAAACCCAAAATATTATACTTATATCGAAATCACCTTAAAAAAAAAGAAAAAAGATTTGAGGTGGGCAGGGTCTCTTTGCTACCCCACATGTCCCCAGCCGGCAGACGGCGAGGGCCCCATAGATATAGGGGTTTGAGACAGTGTGGACCATAGAGATCCCCTGTAGATATATAGGGACCTACCGAATATACTGAATAAGGTAGCTCCAATCTAAATGCTCACCAGAAAATACTGAAGCACAACCATATGAATAGTGTGTCACTCCTGGTGGATCATCGCCTACTAAAGGTCCAACCGCTTCATGTGCCTGCGGGCAATGTGCCCTTGAATGCGGGCAGACACTGTCCAAGCAAGACAAACTCTTGTACATTAAACAAATTAGACAACATGAAGATAATGTTTGTGGCATAGCTTAGGGCCAAAGACTAGACCAACTGCAAATTGAACTGGTCACCATCGATTGGCACATCGTAGGTATAAGTGAAAACCACAGAAAAGGAGAAAACCTGTTAAAGCTTAAGGTAAGTAACCATCTTTTCTATTATAAAGGAAGAGAGGATAAAAATTCAGAAACGTAGGATTCTTAGTCAATAATAACATTGCAGGCAACGTTATAAGTGTTGACAGTATATCAGACATAATAGCTTGGATAACAGCAAGATTAAGAAAAAGATACACACTAAAGGTAATCCAGGTCTACGTGCCAACTTTGAAAACCTCAGACCAAGACATTGAAGAGTTTTATGATGACATCAGTAA
>VCCN01000420.1:16181139-16215515 GCA_006491835.1 Architeuthis dux | reverse complement strand
CTTATAACGGCTGATGATGATGATGATGATGATATATTCACATATACATATGGGTCATTCCGTATCAAGTGGACCAATTTGGGGAAAGTTCCCCACTAGACCATCTCAGATTTTGCTCTAACTTTGGGTTTGAAATGAAGTCCTGTAAAACTTTAGCTCAATATCTTTACTTGTTCAATCACTATGGATCCAAGAACAAGGACTATTTTGGTCGAAACGACGACAACCAAATCTTTTTTTTCCATTTTCAACTAGCAACCAATCCACAACAGGAAATTCTACTGCCCTGAAAATCTGTTTTCAGGATCACCTTTATATGTAAATTTTGAAAATGTTATCAGCCTAGCTCTAGAAAGCATCATTTTTTCAGAAAATGATATCAAAGTGGGCTCCAAATTTCATTGGTATTTCCGAGAAGCCATTTTAAGTAATCATTACTCAGAACTCAAAGTTGCATGCTCTGTCTGGCAAGGAACAAAGTGATGCCAATGCACTACAAAATGTTACAATCTGGATCTTTCTCGCTTTTCTAGATCATGAGATATAAGGTCTCAAAAATGCACCATTTTTAAAGACAAAAATGTACTTGTGGGACAATCTGCACCATTTTCTACCAAGAACCACTGGAAAGAGCAATGTTTAAAATACTTGGAGCCAGATTTCCAAGTTGGTGACTTGATTCTTTCATGTTCTAATCAGTGGTTGAAATTGAGTGGGGTGTGCTGGGATACAGCATATACCTACATCTCAATTTCCAGGTTTTTGTAGGTTCAATGTTTATTAATGGAGACTTTAACATAACCTAGCCCCCAAATTCCAACCTTACCTTATACCTAGTTCCTGAAACCCATGTCAATCACTGGTCCTAATAGAGCATTTTGTTTAATGACATCGCGAATTTGGAATTTCATTTATTTGCACTCAGTTCTTATTCATCTTTAATTAGTAGTAAGGATAAAAGAGAACTTAGTTTATCATATCCCGCATAACCCCCCTCTATTTCAACCACTGATTAGAATATGAAAGACTCAAGACACCAACTTGAAAGTCTGAAAAATGAATTTCCCTATATTTTATGCAGGTAGATTTGACAGCACAATTTAATATGTCCTTTCTTAAGTAGATTCTACAGCTATTGTTACCATTAATAAAAATTAAGTTTATTAACTATTGCTATATAGCAGGTAATATGGTCTATGCTTATGTGGGTTTAAAACTTGAGTGTGTGTAATAAATGAAATTAAGTAGGCATTAGTCAATTTTTCAAGGTAATTGATCCAATGTTCATTCTATTATATGATTATCCTTGGTAGCAAAGTGCTATCCCTTCCAGTTACAAAGGAGACAGAGGTTCAATTCACAACAGAAGAGGCCCAGTCAATTTTAAACCTTTACTATTCATAATAACATGCATATAAAATACATAGACCTGTGACTGCCAAAAGGTTAGTGTTTGTATGGTATCTCTGAATTCAAATTGATTTTTGAAATCTGATAATGTAAATTGTATATACTCAAGTTTAAAACATCTTTTCCCTGTAATTTTCACCTCAAATTTACAAAATGAATTTGTCTTAGACAGAAGAGAAACAGGCATTAGATTTCATAACACAAAAGGAATTTTAGTACTGAGTTTAAACAAGAGTCTTTTTGTGGCTAAATGAACTTGTGATAACTAATGTCACTAATTGAGCATGAAGGATAGAATCTCAAACCTAGTGGCATACAAGTGTTACTTGTTCAGTCAGAAAATCATTCGTATATCATCCAACTGCACTTCATTTGTTATTGATGTCTCATCCAGAGTAGACAAAAAAATTCAAATCCAAGTCACTCAAGATGAATGTAGATGTTAAAAATAGCTAATCCCCCAAATTTAAATACTTGTAGATACTTTAATTTCCCTGTCAAGTTTTAAGGCTATAAGTAGCAAATATCAAACAAAAGCCATTGCTCTAATCATTGAGCTGCACTTAGGGTTTTATAACTGGATAAATGCACCTCTAGCAGGACATATACTAGAGTTGGAATGATACAGAGAAGATTAGCATGGCCCTAAGGAGGTGTTAATAGCACAGAAAATGGGATCGGCGAGTTCAAACTCCGGTTAGGACAGTTTGCGTTCACTTTGCACTAATGCCCTTGGGAAAGGCATGTATCTACATCTCCCCCTTCCCCTGCCAACACATCATGGGGCCAACGTGGCAGGATAAGGCCCATCAACCCCCATGTCTACATTTACTTAAGGAAGGCCTATGTCCAACAACAGACCTTAAAAGGCTGATAAAAAAAGAATAAATAAATGAATACAGTCTTATGGAACACTGACACCTACATAATAGGTATGGAGTTCTAAATAAGAGATTCTTATAATCTTTTATCTCAGATCTGAGATTCTTTAAATTTTCAGTTTCTAAACTAGCAAGTCCAAGGTTTGGTGGCCTGAAATTGTGCACAGCATAAGCATGCAATTCAGAGATCTTTTACTTGTTCAAATGCCTATTTGTTCTTTCATTACCCGTTAAGAGCCTGTAACATAAGTAGTTGGAAAGTGATTAGCAAATGAAAAGGCAAAGTAACATTTAGAATAAAGAGCATGTTATATACTTTTATAGAAGAATGCCATAAGAAATATGATTATGATTGGTAACTAACAGTCAAAAGGATCAGAAAGGGCATTTTCTGTCCAAAATCCTACAAGGAAAGCAGAGAATAAAAGATACTTACTAAATGTAATACTTGAGATTCTGTTTTAACAATCAAGATTTTAATTAGAAGATTCAAGAGCCAGTATCAACAATCTTCACAAATTATAAAGGTTTTGATAGAATTTAGAACAAATTAGCAAATAATTCTTATTTTGACTTTAGTTTTTTCTTCCTTATTTGAGTACATTTTCTTAAGGTTCAGTAAGCCACATTGAAATAGATATTTATTAAACTTTAACTTTGGCACAAGGCCATCACTATGGAGTACCTAATGAGGATCAAACTTATTGACAACTGCTTGTGAGATTCACATACTAAACCCTGCTCCCCAAACCATACTGAAAATATATTGTCTCATCTTCTAAATACTGTGAATATATCTAGAAATGGAACAGACAACATATTTTGCAAAACAAATATTACTGATTGACTGTGCAGATATTGATGGGGAGGCAGGGGGGATACAAAGGCAGAGGGGTCAGGACAAAATATAGTGAGCAATACTCCTAAAAATGTTTTTTTGCAAGACACAAAGATGAATTACTAACCTAAGGCTCAAGTCATAACATATATGGATAATAACAGCTTAATTAATAACTTGATTTTATAGAAGAATAGATGTTATATTACAATAGATATGCATGCATCAGTGTATATGTGTAAAAACAGTAACAATAAAAATGATTCTTTGAACATTTTCAGGCTAGTCTTCTCATTTTGTTTATGTATAAAGTGAGAAGTGTTAAAATAAATATTTATTGTTTGAAATATTGTTAGAGGCAAATAAGATTTTTAGCCCACACCATTTAAACGGAAATATCTTTCTGATCCTGAATTTTGTATTTGATAGGGCAGTTCACAGAGTTTTAAAAATTGCCCAATGACCTGATGGTTGACCTATGAGTAAAGATCTAAAGCTGTGCACTCTGAAGCACTTGCAAAATTTAACACATCAATACACTTTCATTTCAGTTCATTGAGGGTATTCTCTAATCCTGGCTCCAGTTGCTAAGAGATTTGTCAGAAAGGAGATCACTCGAAATTGTTATATTTATAATCTTACTTTTCATGAATTTTGACTCATAGTCACACAATATTTTTAGTCCTCAAAATTAAATTTGAATCATTCAAAACTTTTCTTATTATATCAAATTCTTTCAAATAGATATTTCACTTTTATCTCAAGGAAAAATAATTTTGCTTTGTAACAAATCAACCAATATTCTTTGTTTCTTTTACTTATAGTACATTCCCTAATTCTATGTTTATCTATTGTATTGAAATTAAATCTGAATGAATTTTCAAAAAACATCAATGATGGATGCCATTTTAATTAATATCTCGTGATTTGGTTCAGTACATATAAATATTCAATGGAATATATGGTCAAATATTTTCAAAATGAATACAGGTTGTTCATTTTTATATTAAAGTAACCAAAATCAACAATTTTAAACCAGTTTTCCTTCTCTTCTTAAATATCTTTCCTCTACAAGCATCATGCAACAGTCAGTTTTAAATCACATGATGGTATCAGAAGAAAGCAAGAATCCATCTAACAGTAAATTACTATAATAGTATGCCAATGACAAGATCATGATGAAGATGACAGGCAATGGGACAGAAAACCAGGAATGTTGGATTCAAGTCTTTACAAAGGGCATTAGTACAAAAGGACAAAACAGTCTCAGCTGGAATTTGAATTGACTTCACTAATCCCATTTACCAAGTTGGTAACACTATACTATGTCATATTTTCCGGGGGCAAGCAAGGCCCCCCCCCTCCCCGCCCCAGTCCTATGAATAAGGTACCAAAATGTTCCTTAGGATGTCCTCTTTCAAAAAAAAGATGTTCCCAAGAAAAAGTTTGGATGAACTACCTCATTTGCATAAAACAAATGGCCGCCAGCACACACCAAAAAAAAACAGAATTTCATATCTCGTCACCCAGTTGGCATATCTGAGTACTTTAAAAGGTTAAATTATGGTTTTCAGATATGAGGAATTCAAAAATACACTTTATTTTACCATAAAAGTAATTAATTTATAGGTATATGTCTTTGGATTATAGCTTTAATTCATGAAGGAGATATATACATGGGTCATTCCGTGACAAGTGGACCAGTGGTCCCCACTCGACCATCTCAGATCTTGCTCTAACTTTGCTCAGATGTTCATTAGGGCTTGAAATAAAGTCCTGTAAAATTTTAGCTCAATATCTTTACTCGTTCAGTCACTATGGATCCAAGAACAAGGACTACTTTGGTCGAAGCGACGACGACAAAATCTGTTTTTTCCATTTTCAACTAGCAACCATTCCACAACAGGACTTCTACTGCCCTGAAAATTTGTTCTCTTTTATATGTAGATTTTGAAAATGTTATCAGCCTAGCTCTAGAAAGCATCATTTTTCAGAAAATGATGTCAAAGTGGGCTCCAAATTTCATTGGTATTTCCAAGTAGCCATTTTTAAGTTTCATCACTCAGGACCTAGCCAACTTTGTGTGCTCTGCCGGGCAAGGAACAAAGTGATGACAATGGACTACAAAATGTTACAATCTGGATCTTTCTAGCTTTTCTAGATCCTGAGATATAAGGTTTCAACAATTGCCCGAATTAAAAAACGACAAAAATGTACCATTTTTAAATGCAAAAATGTACATGTGGAAAAACCACAGAAAAGAGCAATGTTTAAAATACTTGGAGCTAGATTTTCAAGTTGGTATCTTGATTCTTTCATGTTCTAATCAGTGGTTGAAATGGGATACAGCATATACCTACATCTCAATTTCCAGGTTTTTTGTAGGTTCAATGTCTATTAATGGAGACTTTAACATATACCTAGCCCAAAAATTCCAACCTTACCTTATACCTAGTTCCTGAAACCCATTTCAATCACTGGTCCTAATAGAGCATTTTGTTTAATGATTTATCTTTAATGATTTATCTTTAATTAGTAGTATGGATAAAAGAGGAGAACTTAATAGGCAAAATATGTTTAAACATGAAATTTACTGTGACAAGATGGTTCCCCCCTGCACATTCCAAGATACACCGATTATACTGTAACAAGTTAACTTACAACCAACAATGGGATTCACAGGATTCTCACCAGTTCATATGAGTTGGTTACTAAAATTATAGAAGTTCACAGAACCAGTTCATGAATTTCCTTGTCTACTTGCATGTTAGCATTAGTATATTTAGAGAAAATATGTTGAAATATAAACAAGCGGCTATTCTGTTTTCATTAACTGCTATGAATTCCAACACGTGTGAATTTTTAAAAAACTTTATTTTTCATGTTTGTTAAACTTATTCAAGACAAAGAAAACTAAATAATGTAGCCAATTTTAAAATCTATCACATTTTCTGGTTTTTTTTCTAATTTTAAACCAATAAGGCAACAGCATCGAATAAAAAAGAAATTTCTTGACGGCATATATGAAATTGATATTTTGTTAAACCCTTATTATTATTAGAAGGTTTTAACATACGACAAATGAAAGGAAATGGGATGATGAGTATATATATCAGTAGTATGCTTATATAAAAGTTTTGTTCATTGAATACTGGAATCTTTCTGTCTAATTCATTTAATTTTTACAGTTGGTGTGCCACGTAAGTCAATATATTTATTTGCTGTACTAAATACGTAAACGAAAAAGTCAAAGACAAAAGAGAGTGATAAAGAGTAAAAAGAGAGAAAAAGAGGCAAGGAGGGGGGAGCATTTTCCACAGCATTACTAAATGTCAGACTTCAAGTAACAGAACTGAGTAGAGAAAAACTGCAAGGCAAAAGCAGAAAGTATTTTTCCAAAAGTATATGTCTTTTGGGAGATTCTTGAAGACAAAGAATGATATTGTTTCATCAAAATTCTAGATATCTACACAAATAAGCCACCGTTTATGACTTTAATATGAATTCTTTTTTTGGGATATTATAATTAATGAATTTCATTGTGTTCCGTTCCTGAATTGCAAAGATGCATAGTGAAATTTCTGCAGATACTGCTTGTAATTATTGTTAGTTGCTTTGTGTACCTTTTATCCAGGATCTTGTAATTGTTATCTCTTATTCAGTATTGACCAGGCATTGTTGAACTCTATTGAGCAAATTTTACCAGAAAATATTATCCACTTAATGTAGCTTTTGGTGGGAATTTTAGTTTGTCTTCACCAGTATACATTTTCCCTTTTTTGTATGGTGACCTACTGTAAAATCAAATGAGTTGTCCTTAAAGCAGCAGTTGATACAGAAAGTAATTTGAGGTAAACTTGACTTTGTTGACACCCCCCCCCCCAAAAAAAAAAGAAGGTATTTGTAATACTTTTCATTTACTTATCAGAGCTTGATCAACAGGTATGTAATACTTTTCATTTACTTATCTCCATGTTTTCACCCACCATTTGGATACTGGTCAGTGCTGTCCAAAGCAGAGATAAATACTATTTTGATATACTAATATCACCATCTGTGATCCTTTATCAACTTAGAGTTAAGTTTAAGGATAAGCATTGGGAATCTTCATTTTTTAAATGGGCTTTGAAATATTGTGAAAATAGTGTTTAAAGTTGCTTTGCACATTTTTGATCAACTGATAAAAGCTTATACTACAGTTGGCTATACCATAAGCGAGAAATAGAAGACAGGAAAAAGGATTTTACACAACATTTAATTTTTTTTAAGCTGTTTCTTTTTTGGTTTGGAAAGGGGGTTAAGATAGCAATTAATTTCCAACTACCAACAGAAACTATCACTTTGTGACTGGCACTCAGCCAGATTTTTTGAACAATTTTATTCTTTCATAAAACTGTCACACTATTCACTGAACCAATGTGTTGATTCATTGAGTTTCAGCTACATTTATTATATAGATTTTATGTTACCAATCAAAACATTTTTTCTTAGTAGTCAATGTTTATTTTATCATCAATAAACACAAGGAAGTTACTGTAATTTGTAAATAAATAGCAACTAATTCTAAAAACTATAATGATGAAAATATTATTCAGAAGTCAGTATCTGGCAAGGTAATTATATTTATAAAACCTCTTCAACTCCCATATTACAATACTCGAGGAATATAAGAAAGCTATATCCGAAGGGGACATCTATAATATGGCAAACCATATAGAGAGAGAAAAGGGAACATATTATCCTCTCTGAGATGAGGTCCTGATATTGGACAGGGAAACTACTGGAGAGTGAGAACAATTGGAAAAGGGGGTGATCAATGAATAAGTTACTTTTGGGGGGATGTGACCACTAAAAAGTCTAGATTTTCAACAAAGAATAAGTGTGAATGCTGTCGGACACAAGCTAAGGGACCAATACTGTTCTCACTGTTTGTGAATGATCTGCCAAGGGATATCCGTACCCTCATAAGTATGTTCGCTGATGATACAAAGATCCAGCGACTATTTACCTTCATCTTAATTTTTAGTATTTTTTTTTTAAAAATCACAATGTGTAAAGTTGTTTAACAAATAATAATAATAGCTTTTTTACTAAAACCCAGTTGAATTGTAATTAAAAAAAATGATAGTTAAGATGAAGGCAAATAGTAGTTAAAAATTAATAAAGATGGTTTACAATACTTGGTCTAAATAAAAATAATAAAATAATCGATCACTTTTTTTACTAAAACCAAAAGTAAACAATAACACAGCTGTGCCAACCTTACTGAAATTACTGATTAAACAAAACTGATTTGTCAAAATAAGAAGGGATCAGTCAAATCTGTCAAAAAAAGGGGGGATCAGTCAAATCTGTCAAAAAAAGAGGGGATCAGTCAAATCTGTCAAAAAAAGAAGGGATCAGTCAAATCTGTCAAAAAAAGAGGGGATCAGTCAAATCTGTCAAAAAAAGAGAGGATCAGTCAAATCTGTCCTTATGATGCAATGCATTTTTGACGGTTAAGTCCAATTTTTTATATCTAAACAACAAAACATATCTAAATTTAGATATAAAATATCTAAGTTGCCGTTGGCAATGCTGCTCCGCCCTAATAAGAAATTTGACATTGTGATCTTTAAAGGAGATCTGACTCCACACACTGGGCATTTTTCTTTGCATGTCGTCATAACTGAATATATCTTTTGGCACAATATCGTTTTGGTTGGTGTCACGTGATGTAATCAATTTGATTATTCTACAAGTGTTTTGTCAACAGAATTTGTTCAGAATGTCAAATCTGGCCATAATATGGCCACAATGGCAACCCTGGTTTTTCCAACACCTACACTTAATCCAACCCTAATTGGATTTTTTTCCCCCAATTCCCCTGGTAATTCCCCACTCCCCCTATTATTCAGTACTCAGAGTACATGGATACATATAAATGTCAGAACACATGAATAGCCTAAACCCAGCAACAGTATTTAAACTGATCTGTTGTGGGTAGCAGTGATTAATGATAGGTAACAGTGATTTTAACCAGTCACCATTCACCATTTGTCATCCACTTTCACTTGCTTCAGGAGCAGTTAAAAAAAAAGAAGATATGAATGATTTAATATCATGGAGCCAATGATCGCATTTTTATTAAATCCATTCACTTGCCATGTAAATATAACAGATCTAGCTAGTCATTGGAGGACTCATTCAAATAAAAGAAGAGATTTTGGAACTGCAGAATGACATTGTGCTAAAACAGACAAGAACTTTTGGAATTTGGTTGTGAAAATTTATTTTTCTAAAAAGTGCAGCCTACACAAGATAGAATCACTTTTCAGATCTACCTACCTTTGCGAATGACTGTTTTCGACTATGAATATCACACAGATCTCACCATGCCAATGAGCATACTGATGATTGTTTACGAACAGCAATATCATCCTACTCTCCTAACTATGAGGCATTGGGCAATGAAGTTTTGTGCCAAAAATCACATTGATTGTGAGATTTTTAGGAAGTTTTATTACATAGGAACATAAATTTTTAAATTTTAGTAACAAATGTTTTATTAGTATGGTATGATTAGTATTTTATATAAGAATTAATTTTTTTGTGTTATGTTCATTATTAAGTCTAATATATAATTTGCTTTGAGATACCAATGGATTTGAATAAGAATAAAAATAATTATAATTATTTAGACTTGTTTAGAATTTTATTAATTTTTCTTTTGGATGTATTAATTTTGTTTTTAGTTTATTTGAATTAGTTTTGTTTTGTGTCTTATGCTCATTATTTTACATAGGTACTACATGTTATATCAGGCATTATGTTCATTACTATGTCAAACTATAAACTTGCCTTGATTTTTTTCCATAATAATATAGACAATTTCTAAACTACTACTGGTAGTCATGAAAGTGCTCTTCGACACAAAATGATTTTTAAGACTCCTGGTCAATGATGTGCTCAAAGACAGTATATTCAGTTTTTTTCTGTTTCTATACTCAACAGGGGTAAGGGTTTGCTTTGACCCATGGAGACTCTCAAATATGACAGTATCAGTTTTAATTTTCTGAATGATCTTTCACAGCTCTCTCTCACTTTCCTTCTTCTTTGTGAATAAACGTTTCCTGGTCTTTTTACACAATGCTCTGAAATAAGGAAATGACACTTTTAATAAGAACATTAAATTTACCAGATTTTGCACAAAATTCTAGACTAACTCCATTGTTTGTGCTGGAGGATAGTCTTACTGCCAGTTGGCATTGGGTAGTGGTACTGTGAGTTATGTGGTCATGGAGCTACTAGCACTGTATTTTCACCTAATAATTTATATAAGTGGTTTAACAATCTGGCGATCCTAGTGCTTTTCACCCATGATAATCAAAGACAGGTCTTACATCTGAAGAAAATGTTCACTATCCAAGGATGGTTTGTCTTTGATAGAAACTGTTCAGTGGTGCTCCCTTCACGTGGCATCTAGGGCATATGCCATACCTTAGATACACCACTGCATGTCATGCATTTTTACTAAGTAAACTAAGAGTCAATTTGCACTGATCAGTGAATAGGAATTCAGGTTACTGCCAGATTTCTAAAACAAAGAAATAAAATTACAGGTATCCACCACTTTTTAACTTTTACGAAAAAAGGCAAAAATGCTAAAATAGCATTTGTTTATTTTACATCAAGCTGAGTTATTATGGCAGCAGCACACATGCTCTTTATCTATCTTCCACACCCCAGTCTCCTGTACCTTTCACCACCCCAACATCTGACGATTCAGCCTAACATACCATCATCACCCTCTTTGGGAACACTCAAAAATATTTTCCATTTAAATTAATGGTAACTGCTTCTTTGCTTTACACCATTTTGGCTTATGAAAAAAGAATATTCTACTTTTGTGAAGGAAACCTGTACATTGAAGATAAATGCAGAATTACAAACATCTTATTGCCTCTGATTGATTTGCAACATTTAGCATAGTTGAGGAGAATAAATTCAAATTCTCAAAGTTTGAGGCAGGCCTCAATTTTCAAAAAACAAAAACAGTGGATCAAGCTAGCTCTGCATAATTACTTTCCCCTAATGAGGAAAAGGAGTCAGACATACTTTCTTTGTCAATTAGTTTGTACAAAACATATAAACAGATTAGAGGGTATGTGAATCTGAGATAGATAAAAAATCTCTGTCTTGGGTCAGGTGTAACTTAGATCAAATTTAATCTAGAAAAAAAAGGAAAATAACATGAAATATCAGATATTTAAAAGACAAAAATAAAAATAGGTTTTTGATGAATAGTTATAAGAATATATGATTATAAGAATCTAACTTGTTTGGTATTATATCACTATTATATAGGAGTCAATGTGCTTATCAATTAATATTCATATCTATTTACTGTAAAAATTATTATAGCATATTACCATACATGTGCTCCATGAGAAAAACTACTGAAGAGAACAGTTTAATCTACTTGTAACCGAATCTTTGTGTTCAAATTCAAATTATGTCAAAAAATGTATTGCAAGCCATTGTGATCTTAGTCTTTGCAAAGTGCTCTAGATATGCTGTTTTGCACCAAAGTTGGCTTAATCCAATATAGACAAAAAAAATTTTAAATATCATTTGTTGATTTAGAAAATAAATTTAAATAGTACAGTTCTTTAATTTCATATTCATTGTTCAAACACACTGAAACAAAATCTATGCATATGCAGTAGAAGTTGCCAATAGCTGACCTGGTTTTTTTTGCTGGTCAGTGATAAAGGACAAGAGCTTTCTGGACTTGGTTTAAGGACTTTTTTGAGAAGTGACACCTGAAGTAGTCAGAAGTGTCAAGTGTTTGGTCTCTGTTATTGACACCCAGAAAACTAGTCCAGTTTTCTAATTTATTTTGCAGAAAGATCTTATTTTTTACATTGTTTTTCATAGTTTTACGGCAAATCAAGCACTAATTTACTAATATAAAAAGTTTTCCTTTTTTCAATGTAAATTAATTACGAGAAATTTAAGTTTTTATCATTTCAAGGTAAGATAAAATTTGTCTGAACATTTTCAGTTTTTCTTCAACAAAATATGAACATAAAAAGGAGAATTTATAAAATAATTTAATCAAGCTCAGATGAAAAGGAATACAATTTTAAAATTTACTGTAATCTCTCCACAAGTACAGAATACTTATTTTGTTGGTCTTTATATATGTAACTACTAATAAAATAGTATAAAATAATATTTATTTTAAATATTTTCTTATTCTTACAGAATTCCAAGTACCAAAGAATGTTCTAAATTAATTTAGATCACTGATTATCCATACAAAATTTGTCCTAATATTAAATAGTTGAATGTATGATTAATACTGGCAACTACAATTTTTAAAATTTTAAACATGGGTTTAAATTTGATTATTTGATTTACATTTTACATGCTGTATATAAACCAATCTCTGACTTAGATGGCAGGGGGAGATGATTTTTTAAATAAAATATATAATACTAGCTGTTCATGTAACCCACGGTACCACCAATAGTATTTAATAAACAAATACATCAAAATTCATTCACTTTAATGATTACACATATACAGTTATCCCTTGCCATTTGCAGGGGTTGGGGGTACCAGTGACGCGAATACGCTAAATCCGCAAATAATCTTTGCTGGCCCCCCAAAACCCTTTCGGTCCCAAACAAACATAAATCCTGTACCATAAACCTTTTGATAAACAAACACTCTACCATTCCCAAATTGTAAATGTACAAATGAATAGATGAATACAGTAAAATAAAATATACAGTTAATTAACAAAAACCACAAGTTTCATAAAACTGCAGTACAATGAATTGGAAAAAAGATTCAAGTTCTAAAATACTCTTTGACTCACCTTATGCATATCTGAGGATAGACTAAGTACAGTATCTATATATTATATATATTATAGAATATATTAGTATATTTTTGGTGAAATTTTAAAATGTGTGTGTAAATTGGGCTAAATTTTCCTAATCTTATGATTAACCAGTGCACAAGTGTAAACAGGTTTTCAACCATGATTGTCTCTGGGTTTATATTGTGTACCTGGGTTTATATTGTGTACATAAAGAATTTTTAGTTGATAATTTTCTACAATCTTTCTTCTTATTAATAACACAAATATTATTACAATAAAATTAATAGATTATACGTTTCAGGCATTTTTATCGACACATGTCACTTTTTGTCAAAAGTCTATGGTAGCTGCTATGTTATAAATATAGATGCATTCATGATTTCCTAAACATTTTATGTTTCGTTTATACTGTACAGCATATTTTCTATGATGAGGTTTTTTGCAGCAAAACTCCCAAAATGAGGTTTTTGCAGCAAAACTCCCCAAAATATTCCCATTAAATTATTCATGACTGAACCATGAATTATTGAAATCGCGAATGTAAAACCCGAGAATGGCAAGGGGTAACTCTAGTGACATAGCAAATCCTTATGGTAGTGGAAAAATCATAAAATAATCACGTTGGTATGCTGACTGCATTTGAACCCAGTATGCAAGGTTTTGACTTTTCTTATCACTGCCCACTAACTTTACTGCTACTCCCCCACTTCTCTATTTTGCTTTATTCATTTTCTGTACTAAATATTTCTGGTGATAGGGGAAGACATTTTATGATTAAGCACCAAATTTTGGACTAAAAATTGTTTTAAGAAGTTTCAGCATGCTAAATTGACAGCATTATATACTAGCACTGTGTAAGGAGATGCCTCGGCAACCTTCGATAATCATCTGTAGAAGCGCGGTGACACTTGCACCTACAACCACTAAACATTGACAACGCCATCTTACATCAGTATAAAAGCTGATATTCTACCTTTTGTAAACTTCTTATTGGAATAAATCTTTTCCTGCAATCCTATAAGCGTCTTAAGTTATTTCCTTTGCGTATATTGCATCACGCACATTACACAATGTACAATAACTGGAAAAGTTCAGAAACTTAAAGAGTACAACAGCACTACATGGACCAAGTTGATCATTAAAACAAGATTTGTTCATTGTAAAACAGTAAACCATTAATAACCAATTTATTGTGCATTTGACAAAGGGAAAGGGATTGTCAATGGTCAGGAATTAATGTAAACATTACTGACAGACAGAAGGGTCACCAATTCAATAATGATATATAACAGAAAATAGAGTTGGTCTACTTTGAATTGACAAGTTTAATATCCAAACATTTTTTGCTTCCTGTACTGACTAAAAATAATGTATAATACATTATTTTTAGTGCCAAGTGAACAACTGAGATAGCCTAAATGGAGTCAGAGCATTAAAATCCCTCTCTTAAACAACAAAAAGTATATTAAATTTTCTAAATGATGGATATATGAAATTTACAGACATATACACTGAAAATTGAATAATGGAAAAGTATACAAGTACATATTTTCATATTCTACTTTTATTTCTTGTTTTACTTGTAACCACATCTTTTCTTCAACTAATTTGGGATCCATATTGATAGTATAATGTAAATGAATGAAAATAAAATATACTAGCACTGTAAAATAACTGAAAAAGTTTAGAAACTTAAAGAGTAAGCACTACATGGACCAAGTTGATCATTAACCCAGATGTTTTCATTGTAATCCATTAATAACCAATTTTATCAAAATATAAACAAATCACAAAATCGAGGTACACTGCGTCCAAAGAAAATAGGTTTGGTGAAAAGAATATATATTTATATTTTTAGGATAGAAAAAAGAAGAAAATAAGGAGAAAAAAAGGAGAGAAACAGGAAATTTACCATCTTGGTAGAAAGCAGAAAACTATCAACTTTCAATTTTGTGTTCTCTACTACATTTGGGGAATATAAAATATTCTACTTCATGTATTTAATGCTAAAATCTCACACTTGAACAAAAATCACTGATTGATATTTTTATTAATTATAAACATTTTAAATATTTCTCTATTTGCAAGGCAAAACTAGAAAGCACTCAGAGAGCGCATACCTCTGCCAACGCTATTCTCAGAAGAAACTGAATGAAAGTCAGTTCACAAATAGATACGATGTAAGGGAGGTAACTGTGAAAAAATCCTAAATCTGTCCTAAAATGTAATCAGTTCTTCCTTATGTAATATAACGACGAGTACAGATGACTTAATTAGGTTTATTTAGTGTCACTAATAAGGAAAGGAAATTAATAATTAAGTTGTATTTGTCAATAGTTCATTTTAGCTTGTAATAAAAATGACAAGCCTAAATCTTTGTATCAGAGGTGAAATGACCAACACCTGCAGGGCTGGCGCCAGTTCTGGTCATCAGATTAGTCTGGTTATCTTGCTAGGGATTTTACGAAATTTAGTAGATTTTGAGTGACATTTCAAAACACATTAAGGTTTTTGAGTTATTGATCGCCAGTCAAAGACAGATGTTATTTGGACAGATAATTAAAATAAGTAAAAAGAGAGACAGATTATGAGTGACACATTAAGGTTTTTGAGTTAGTGGTTGATCAAAGACATTATGAAGATAAGTAACATTAACGGAAGTGAGAAAGAAAGAACTAAACAAAGAATGGAGAGACGAAAAGACAAAGAGAGACATATCGACAGGTATCAATAAGATGCAACGATCTTGGAATGAGGGTCAGTCAGGGGAGAGAATTAGCAGCGGCCTGCTCAACACATGTTCACTCAGGCGAGCACATGTGGAGCTAATTAGGCTAAATAGACTTGAGTTTTCTTAGCCTTTCTCTCTCTCCATACACACTTTTATTTTATTTTCCCTCGGGTGACGAATTGTAAAGAGATGTGTTTTGAAAACTGTTACAATGTATGTCACTGTATTTCGCTTACATGGGACGAGCAACCAAAATAAACAGATATACTCTATAAACGAGATTTCGAGTGCTTCCTCCTTTCTGTGCATCCCTGCATCTGATAATTATATGTATGCATGTTAATTAATCACAAGTCACTATGTTACAGTTAGCACATGGCCACCCTTCAACAAAATTTCATTTAAATCCATTGCAAACTTTTGAAGATATTGTATAGACAAATAGAGAGACAGACAGACTCGAGTGAATACATATCAAAATAATGCCAAAAACTTTTTGCCGTGACCAGGATTTGAACCATGGTCATCACAGCCACAGCATGGTCTCCTAATCACTGGACTGCCACAGCTATCATTCACTATGAAACCCATTTGCTGAATTTCCTTTCTAAAGAACAGTTAATTTGAAATTTATTTAGAACTTTTGCAGATATTGTGCAGTGTGTATATATAGCTATGATGTAGGGAAGGAGAAAATTCTTGGATGTGCTCCAAAATTTGATAACTTATATAATTATATTGTGTAGTGTGGATATATAGCTATGTTTGGGAGGTAACTCAAGATGGATCCACTCTAGAATTTGATCACTTCTTCCGTTGCCCATTGCCCACTCTTCCACAAAATTTCATCAAAATTCATTGAGAACGTTTGGAGATATTGTGTGGACAAACAGACGGGACGACGGAAACAGGTGAATACATATACCTGTTCCAACTTCTTTGGCAGAGGTAAATAATAGCAACAACAACAAAAAAAAGAAAAGAAACAGTGTCTTGCGGAGAAGAGGATTGGAACCATGGTTATCATGGTGACAGCGTGGTGTCATAACTAGACTTCAAGGCTAACAGTCACAGTGAAACCAGTTTGCTTTATTTCCTTTCTAAAGACCAGTTAATTTAAAATTCATTTAGAACTTATGAAGATATTGTGGTGTGGATATATAGCTATGATCGAGGGGAAGAAAAGATTTGTGGATACACTCCAAAATTTAATCATTGAAAACTTATGGAGATATAACTATGATGTTAGTGAGGTAACTTTAGATGAATCAGCTCCAAAATTTAATCACTTCTCCCGTAGCCCATCGCCAACCCTTCTGCATAATTTCACTGAAAACTATTGAGAGCTTTTGGAGATATTGTGTGGAGAAACAGATGGAAAGACAGACAGGGGTGAATACATGTGAATCCAACATGGCAGAGGTAAATAAATGAAAAAGAGAAAACAATGAAAAAGAATGTGAAATGATGATGAAAACAGGTTTGACATGGGACAAAAGGAAAGTTAAAGAAAAGGTGGGTGAATAAAAAAACAAAGGAACAGCATAAAAAGAAAAACAAATTTCTAAATTCTCTGAAAAATACAAGAATCAGTTGCTGGAAAATCACTTTATTGGTGCCATCAAATACAGTAAAAAGAAATACATTAAATAAAAGACATTTTTCTCTGTGTGTGTGCTTTTTTACAAGTTAAACAGATATTTTTTTAATATCCATCCCTATTAAATGCTAATAAATAAAATTTGTCAAAAGTGTCTGAAGTCTCCTCAATTGATATGGTCTTCATTTTTTATGCCCGGTTCAAGATCAGGGGTGATAAGCTATACATATGCATTTCATCAGTAAATAAAATCTATCTGAATATAAACTGATACTATTTTCAATACTTGATACTGGCATGGATGTTCATGCTGATCTAATATATATGTTTTAAAACTGAACAATCATCTTAGGAACAACAAAAATACTATAGGGACATAGTCATAAAAAACCATGCAGAGTCCGAGATACTCAAATATAGGTTTGTATATATATCATGTAAACCTATCGAAAGGGAAAACTTCAACAGAAGTCATCACTGACATTAAAATTATGATAGTAATGTCCAAAAGGGCATTTGAATCTCGGACAACTGCATCCCGGTCATTTGCGGCCCTGGATATTTGTGTCCCTGGATATTTGCGTTGCGTGCTACTTAAATATAAACCCCCGTCTTGCTCGCTTGCTATACTGAAAAGAGTCGTATTCAGGGTTTCTGATTAAATCACACCTTTTTAGAGATATATTGTTCTATTTTAGTAACTTTACATAGAATTTTTGTGAGTTTTATCGACATGAAATTATGTTGTGATTTGCCGATACATTCATACAGTTGGGAGTATTATTTGTAGTTTCTGTTTAAAATTACACATTTTTAAAGATATAGTCTTCTATTTTAATAACTTTACATACTATTCCATTAGTAACCTTTTTGGTGAGTTTTATCAGCCTTATACTGTGATTTGCCAAGTCTAGGTGATTTGCTGGACAAAGTCGGATAGAAATAATATCATATAATGATGGGAGTCTTTTTTAGGGTTTCTGATTAAAATCAAACCCTTTTAAAAATATATTCTTCTATTTTAGTAACTTTACATAGGCTTTCGTGAGTTTTATCACTTTGAACAGAGCCCTTAATTTTGAACAATACAAATTCAATTGATAATTATAGATGTACTTATGCATCTTTCTCTAATAAAGCAATGTAATTGAGAAATATAAAGAATATGATAATGAGAACAACGCTAATATTATATAGAGAGAGTGACTAAGGGACAGTCAATCCCCTGGAATAATCACCACTTCAGAACCATAAAATAGATAACATGTGAAAAAAAGATTAATGAGCACAGACAAACACAGATATAAAATAAAGGGAAAAAAGATGAAGGATCACATAAACATAAAAACGTATACAAACACGCCCACATAAAACATAGATATCCATTGGATGGATCAACCAGCCAATCACATAACAACAAAAAACTAAACATGCCCACATGAAACATGGACATCCATTGGACGAATTAACTAGCCATTCAGATAACAACAATAAACTAGATATATAAAAACAATTGGAAATAACACTGAAATGTTCATTATGAAAATCTGTATGTGAACCCAGCAGTACCGCTTGTATTGAACCATTAAAATTGATTCCCACAAATATTCGCTCTACCTTTGTATTGAGCTCTCTTCGGATCATAACTAAGGTCTACAAGGATATTGATGCATAAGTGTATCATACATCCAATATTACCTATATATATTTGTGTGTGTGTGTGTGTGTGTGAGTATAACTTCTTTTTTCTCTACATTTTAGATAGATGATATAATGGTCGATCCCAGAGCGCAGTCATTAAGGAACTCAATAGCATCCCAGCAATCACACAATTGTCTAGTGGTAAAGCATTCAATGAAGATGGCATCCTGCCAGTGTACAAGCATGATGGGAACATGCTTGTTGCAGAGCTTAACCAACTCTTCAGGCAGTTGAGGACAGAGGGAGCTGTCCTGCAGAATTTCAAAGGGTTGCATTCTAGTAACAGATGGAACCAAACAGGAAAGTTTCATGGCCCCATTCCTGTTTATTATTGCCTTCTCAGCAATGCTCCATGATGCCTTCAAGAACTGCAGAAAGGGTGTCATGATCAGATTCAGGAAGGAAGGTTGCATCTTCAACCTGCAGTGCCTAAAGCCACAGTTGAAGGTCTTGTTTCGTCTTTTGCAGGAACTTCTCTTTGGTGATGACTGCATATTGATGCCTTACTTCCTGGAAGATCAAGAGAGCATTGTAAATGACTTTTCCAGAGCAGCCACTTGCTATGGTTTCACCATCAGTATTAAGAAGACAGAAGTGATGTTCCAGCCAAAACTGGACCTGTCACTTCATGATGAGCAATTGAAAGTTGTGAAAAAGTTCTTGTATTTGAGAGGTGTTCACTCGCAGAACACTCGGATAGACAATGTGAATGGATAGAGAAAGCAAGCGCTACCTATGAAAGACTGCGCCACAGTCATGTCAGACCATGAAATCCATTTCAGCACAAAGATTCCTGTCTAACTGACAGTCATTCTTACCAGCCTCCTGTATGGTAGCAAACCTTAGACCTGGCATCGTCAGTATGTGAAGAAACTTGACCAGTTCAATCTTAAATACCTCCTGAAAATCTTTTGGATGGACAAAATACCTAATACAGACATACTTGAGAGATGTGGAATTGAAGCACTCCTCATCAAGGGCCAACTCCACTGGACAGGACACATTGTTTGGTTGGAGGAGAGCCAAATACCAAAAGCTCTCTTTTACAAGGAGCTAACCAATGGCTGGTGTTCTCAAGGAGGATAGTATAAGAGAGAGAAATGTCTTGAAAGCCAACCTCAAAGCTTGTGATATTCCAACTGAAACCTGGGAGCAGCTAGCACTAAATTGTTCAGAGTGGCGAAAGATCTGCCACACTGGTATAAAGTGCATGGAACACTGCCACATCACCAACTTCAATGCTCAAGATCAACCTCAGACAGGTGACAACTTCATCTGCCCAGACTGCCAGCCACCATCGCAGCCTTCCATCATTATTGAATTTGTGCAGCGAGAGAAAAGATCCATTAGATCTGATCAATGAAAGTGGTGATCAATGAATAATTTACTTCTCTCACCTTTTGTTCAGCTGTGATCACTAAAAAGTCAAAATTTTCAAAAGAATGAGTGTGAACATTGCCGGACACAAACTAAGGGACCAATTTAGCATAAGTTTACATTGTAAATGGCACCCCACACCCATTAAAACTTATTTTGGGAGAGAATTTTCAAAAAACAAAAAAACCTTTTTTAGATATAAGGAGTAAATTTTTAAATTGTCAGCACTCTAGCTCCATTGGTACGGCCTGTATGCATGACACATAAATAGATAGCCACCCAGAATCACTTAAAAACTGAAGAAACCTATATTGACAGTTTTGGTTGATGGTTTCTAATAATGACTAAATTTAATTTCAGGTTTTTAAGGTAGCCAAAATAACATGAAGAGACAAAGATTAAACCTTCGTAAAACATTATCACAAGAGCAGGATGGTGTTTTTAATATAGGACTGAGTAGCGGATAAAAGGCTTGCTTCGATTGTTTGTGAACATTAACAAAACTATTTCTAAAAAAAAAAATCACTGCAACAAGAGAATGCAATTTAATTTTTTCCGTAATAAAACAGGAGAGAGTTTGTGAAAGGAAACAGGAAAATACATAAGCAAAGAATGTAATTAAAAGTTGGGCAATTAATTTGTAATTTGATAACAATAGAAAGCAGCGTTATTTTCTTGTCAGCCTTACAACCAAATAGTTTATCAATGTTCACCAGTTTCCAATTAGAAAATTCACTTCTAATTTCCTGTCCAATAACTTACATTCTCCTGTAAAATGCACACCAGCAGAAAATTTCTTGATATATCTCATTATATATTTATTTTATTTTTCCATGAATTATCTTTCATTCATATGCAAAATTTATTTAGGTTAAATTGTTTGAAACTTAAAATTTTAGGTGTGAACTAAAGTTCACACCTAAACTTTGATGATTAAAAGTAAAAAAGAAATAGAAAAATTTAGCTTTTAAGACTTAGGTTTATGTATTTTGGTTATAAGTTTGTGAAAACTTTTACTTTTAAGATTGTTTATAGAACTTATTGTTTAATTGAAACCGCACTATTCAAGGTATTCCTGTACAAATAAAATAATCAAGCCAGGTCAATACATTCAATATATATGCATGTAGAATTGGTGATGTCTTTTTAACTAATTGCTACCAGCAGTAAGTGACTTTGTAGTTAACGACAATATTAATTTTTCAAAGTTTTCTTTCATTTTCAAAAAATAGATTGAGGGCTGTCCATTAATTCTGAAAGTCTGTTAAATCCGAATGTAATGTAGCAGACCATTTTTACCATTTATTAAATGTGAAGAAAGCCTTTAATACAATATACAGTACAGTACAATATAAAATTATTAAAATATAATGAAGTAGGCATGTCATATTTCAAAGGTAATTTACAATATTTTATTAATGACTAATACACAGAAATAAAATAGAATATTCATGAAAAAGGTCCCTTAAATCCAAAATCTATTAACTGACATTTGAACTTTATTGTTGAAACTGTACAAAATGCAATATTGAATATATATTTTTAAAGTTCTTGAAAGAGCAATATCTGAAGCAAAAGTTGGATTTCACACTAATAGACAACAAAGTAGTTATTTCTGTAAGTAATCAATTCATTTTTAAGCAAAATCTTTAATCTGAATTGTTTTAGAATGAAAACCACAGAAGGTTGTTGATCCCAAGAGTAGTTTGCATTCAATAATTTTGGATTCATGAAGGTTGACAGAAGATATATACGATATATATCGACAGATGGACATACAGAGAAACCAACTGCAAACAAAAGTGGCTTGGTCTTGATTAAAAAATAATCTTTTGTTTTTTGGGACAAAACACAAACAAATAATAATGGAAGACTTGTGGTAATTTTGAGCAGCAGATGCAACTCCAGGGAGATGGGGGGTAAGGAAGCGTACAAATGATAATAGTGTTCATTCACTCAGTATTTTTCATTTATTTTTTGACATTATGAATTTGCATGAGACTGCTCATTCAACTAAATCTTTTTCAATACAACAAAACCAAAGTTTAAGATATGTTTCTTTACAAACACAGTTCTCCTAGAAGAAAATATTTTTTTCTTTCAATTTTAGGTGCTCTCAATCCATTAGACCCTAAAGCCATCTGGAAATTTGTCAGTTTTCAGAAGTTTTCCGGTTTTACGAGGAATATGTAACTTTAATGCTATAGTCGGCACTTACTTTCCGCCATCTTACCGGAAGTACAGGGGGGATGAAAATATGAAATAACACCGATAAATAATTGGGAAATAAGAAACCCTAACACTAACCTAATGCTACCTACTATATGTAATATTGGCTCTAAAGTAGGGGCCATGTTTGCAAATTTTTCGTTTTTGAGAAAATAAATGAAAACATAAAATAGAAAAACGCAACAAGAAAACTACACTGTAGGTAGAAGCCACCTGATGGTGATACAGAAATGGTTGTCACTATCTTCAGTAAGATGGCAGAAAGTAAAACTTGGAAAAAAAACTAACAAATTTCCGAATTGTTGAACAATTGTTCTAATGGATTGAAAGCACCTAAAATTGAAAGAAAAACATATTTTCTTCTAGGAGAACTGCATTTGTACAGAAATGAATCTTAACCAAACCAAAAACGAAGAATGGTGATCTAGTTAGTTAACTAAATTAATCTTATTTGATGCTTTCATACAGTGAGTTGAGACCACTGTCAACATATATATTGTCATAATCTATCCACACACAAATAATGTATGTATGTGTACATGCAAGCACATATAACTTTCACTCTCATGTATCAAGAACTTTAGAATCAAAATAGGTTAGAAACAAAACAAGCTTTACATAGTTACTTCAATCAGAGAAAATTGTTTTTAGACCATATTGGCTTTTACGAAACTCTGTAATTATTCTACAAACATTCATCAATACCACTTCTTATAACTCTTAACAAGAAAAAGAACAGGCTCTGTTCAAAACCTACAATGTTGTTTACACAATTTTTGACAGCATTTGGCAATATTTGTCAACATTTGTTTCTGTAATGTAACTATGTTTCCAATTGATGCAAAGCTGTTAAGATACTTGCAATATGAGATATGTTAAAAATGTCTTAGCTTCTTTAATTATGACCACATTCTTACGTCACACAAATTGATTTTTAAAAAAGAATATGACGTAACAAAGAAAAAAATATTCCTCTTTCTCCACCCAATCTATCTTCCCTTGTTTTCTTGTGAATGCTTTAAACATTTTTCAGTTTGGTCTGAAAGAAAATGATTTTGGCATTCATAGTACCTGTCGTAGGTAGGAAAAATATGTTTTTAGGTAGACCCACAGCACTTTTTAAATAGTCGATACACTATTTTAAAACTTAATTTTTTCAAAAATGTGTTCAAGTTTTTTCTTGTTTTTGTTAGAAAGAGAAAAGTCCAAATTACTGTAAAAATAAAAAGAAAGAAAAACAATAAAAAAAATGTCTTTTCCCCGAAATTTCAAATGGAAACTGCTTTAAAAAATAGTTTCTCCTTTGTTATATAAGTACCGAAAATTTTATCAAAATCCAATGAATATTTGATTTTTCGTAAAATTTTAAATCTGTGTGTTTTGCTCGTGAAAGTTTTGGGAAATTTTCGAATGCAACCCATTATATGTAGGTATTTCTGCACATTTTGGACACCCCATTTTAAAACGTTAATTTAAATTTAAAAACTGTTGTTTGTAAGTTTTTTCTTGTTTTTGTTAGAAAGAATAAAGTCCAAATATGTGTCTGGAAAAAAGAAAAAAATCTTCAACGTAGAATTGTGCTCTTAACAGTTAATTTAAATTTTTAAACTATAATTTCCGCCATTTTGTTGACCTTTTTGGAAATTTTTAAAAATTCGAAGTCTGTAATTTAAAATCTTTTTAAAAATCAAGAATTCTTCCAATGTTTGTTTTAAAATTAGATATAATTAGTTTCATCATGAACAATCCTTAACCGAATAATTACGATTTTCCATTCAAAAACTACATAAAAACCTCTTTTTGTTTCACGTTGGGGGGGGGGTCAAATATCTGTCAACACCGCCTGTTTACCACCATAGATAGCACGCGCAGATGCGCTAATTACTTATTACGGAAGTCAATAAGCAGATGGCTGACTGAGATTATTACCGCAGTTATGTCCTCTTTGACATAATAGAAAATGTACGTTTATGTCCATCCGTAGAAAAATATCGGCCAATTAAATCACAACAAAAAAAATAATTAAAAAACAAGTACATGGTTTCAGTTTTCAGTTTTTTTACATATCTTTACTTACCCTTTGACTACATCATGTGAGAACAGAATTGAACCGATGGCAACAGAAAGAGAGTAAAAACTGAATTTTTAAAAAAAATAAAGATTTTAAAATTTTAAAATTAAAATTTTAAAATTCTCTATAAAAAAGATTTTAATGCTAAGATTATTTCTCTTTTTACGGAAAGTAGCGATAAATCATATTTGACCAAATGAATGAAAAATATTGGCAATTAGAGCAGTATTTATTTTTCCGCATTTTTTCGCATTTCTTTAAAAAGGTTTTTTTGGGGAAATAAATAAATTAGCTTTTTCAAAAACAGAAGCAGAATTTATATGTCAATGGTCTTGACTTAATAATGTAAAAAGATCGGACTGATCGATTGAAAATAAATCAATGAAAATGTAAGGTAGTGTTTTTAATTACAATAAAAAAATATTTTTTTCCTGAAATTTGGAATACAAACTGATTTTTAAAAACATTCATCCTTTATTCGACAAGTATTGAAAATTTTATTAAGATCCGATCAGTACTTGAGGTGTAATACATTTTTCAAATCTAGGTATTTTTTTGCTTGTCAAAGGGCGGAGAAAATTTACTCGTAATTATTACGGAACAGAATTTGTTTACCTTTGCACGGAGATTTACACTATTTTGATTCAATAATATCTCCCGTTTTATAAGGTGCACACAAATCTCATATATATCGCCAATCTTTCAACTTACTAATGACAGTAACATTTTTCAACGAAAAAATTAAGTTTTATATGATTTTGACGTTTATTTTATCAAGGTGTCAATTTTCCGTAAGTGGGTCACGAACCCCGCAGAAATACCTACATTATATATAATCTGTTGTTGACACTGCTACAGCTTTTTTGCATTATTTGTTTTCAAAATATCTCCGGTTCTATAAGATGTTCACGAATAATTTGTATCTGTGATTGTTTTCCCTTTCTTCTTATTGATGCCACAAAAATTCCGACGATAAAATTAAATTTTGGACGATTTTGACGTTTGTTTTCCTAAGATGTCTATTTCCGGTAATTTCTTTAAGCGAAGTCCGTGGGTCTACCTATGTTTAGTGAATGATTTTAAAGGCGAGCAGGGTTTTTTTTGTGCGATTGTAAGGAAACCATGATTTCTCATGACAGTGTCGCTGATTGAGTGATTAAAACTCTTTCTTTCGATGGAAAAAAATAAAAAAAGGCACAACTCAGCGAAGGTGATCCCGATTGGAATTCTGAATGCGAAAGTTTTACATCCGCGCACACATGATGTTGAAAATGGCGCATAAATAAAACGAAATATAAGAATTCATGAAAGAAAAACAGAAGTAAATGCATAAATTATAATGTTATTGCAACCTACACTTTGATAATCATTTATGCTTAGTTTAGCTTTGTTTTACATATGTCCAGCTTCTTGTCTTGAAAATTGGCATTCGAAATCTTTTGTTTCATCCGAGAACACAGGCCGTTGGCATTGTAGTTTAACCACCACAGCACAGCAGTCCTATTTAGTCAGCTTAGTTTAGCAAAAGGCCATGGTAATGTGGAACCAAATGAGGATCGAGCTCAGAACGAATTGATGTGCAAGACGAATTTACTAATCATTACGAGGGTTGCTGATTTTTAAGGGAAAAAAGGACGCAATTTGCAACGCGAGAATCAATGTGATGGATGTGACTAGCTTTACATTTCATTTTGGACATACCTATACGTTTCCTTTTCTCTTCCTCATGTCCGCGGAGAGGATCTCCACTACAATTCATGCAAAAATTAAAATACTAGTCAAACATCTCAATTTTAGTCAATGTCAGGTCGCCCTGGTTTCAGCTGCTCACTGGCATGTTGGGTCAGGATGTAACAAAGATAAATCTTGGGTATTCTTTCGGGTTGGTGCTGCTGGGCAACATGTGATTGAAAACAAACTGAATAAAATATGTTTAATACCACATTTAGCATTAGAAATCGATAGGCCTAGACATAAAGTCAAAAATTAATACCGTTGCACAGTTTTGAGTTTAAGAACTGCATTTACTATGCAACTACCCTAACATTAACAACAATGCCGTTCGCAGCAAGTGTGGATTTTTAGCTCCACTTGATTTTCAATTCAACTATCGAGGTGGTAGTGAAGTTCATCTAGTACACAATTTACACTTGATAAGTTTGGGTATAGGAGGGATTACATTTGGTTACACAAATGTCAAATCAACATTTTTGGCTTGCACTCCTCTTGCAAAAGCAAAAAGGGACAAAGAAGGTAGCTTTCTAAAATCTTAAATGCAGTCTTTGTTGGGCGCATACGTCTTTCTTTCCAAAGAAGATCAAAGAAAAAAATTAAGCGTGAAAAAACCTAGACAAAAGAGCGACACTTTCATCTGCTTGCCTTCGGCACTAATTATGACATAGTAGCTATTCCAGCTCATATGTATAATGTATTTCTATTATATTTAATGTGACTGTCCTTAACAGTTTTTTCCATATCTTTTGAGTTTCACGAATGGCTTTTTGGTCGGCTAATTTTTCTGTGTTTTTATTGGCTTAAAAAAAGTCGAGTGTGAAAAAAAATTTGAAAGCAATACTAAAATATAATCCATGTCTTCTGTTAAAATTTTGAATTTCTGTTTTCGGAGTTTAAAGAAACATTTAATATTTCAGTCATAAATCTCTTATTTCTTTTTATTTGTGCGCCGTTTTTAACATCGAGTGTGCGAAGGTGTGAAACTTTCACACTCGGAATTCCAATCAGGACCACCTTCCCTATATTGTGCCGACATTTCTACTATTTTCAACGACCTCAAATAAATAAGCAAACCAAGTTTGCTCTTTCTTTTAAATTAGCAGGTTTGGAATTTCATTTTCATTTCTCTTTAAGACATATATTGGTGATATCATGTAAGTTACGAAAAACTAATTGCAATCAGAAATGGATTCTCTTCTTCCACCACTTAATGATTGGTGGTACACCTGTTGAATAAATGTTGGTGTTGCATTACCAGTGACTCAGACACAATCACATATGATGGTTCATGGTGATTAGTAAATTCGTCTTGCACATCAATTCGTTCTGAGCTCGATCCTCATTTGGTTCCACATTACCATGGCCTTTTGCTAAACTAAGCTGACTAAATAGGACTGCTGTGCTGTGATGGTTGATGCAAGTAAACCAAAAGAATTCCATCAACTAAGTAAATCAAAACTTCCGAAACATTTCTTTCGGATTTAGAGCTAGAAGTTAATTTTTGTTCTTAGAAAACTTTTGAGTCTGTTGTCTTACACTAGCCATTTTTATAGACTTCTATGCTCTTGGATGGAAGAAGCAATGGCTGGTACCCGTATGTATGACTTCTTCCAGTCCAAACCCGCCAAGGAACATCAACGTTTAGACCTTTTTCTTTATTTCTGAACCTTTGGGATAGATTAGCCTTGGATAAGTTTAGGGTGATGGCTGACCTTTCTTTGAGTAGGTTTACATAGTTTTTTCACTGCCAGTTAATTACTGAAGTTCGTTAAAGAAACGTATTTGAAGTTCCAGTAGTCTTTCCTTTCCAGTGATGTAAAGTTCTAATGAATTTTAAGAACCTCATTAGGTTACTTATCAAAAATGCTTGAAGTAATTTTCAATAAAAATTCAAGAGTTCAGAATATGTGACATTATTTTTTTTTTTAATTGATCCCTCTTTAGTCATTCTAGCAGCTGAAATACTTTGTTTTTGTAGTCATTTTTGAAGATATGGAAATTGATTCCAACTTTTTATGAACATTAAAATTGATTTATATTTTTTACACATCATCATAATAAAACAGCGATCATCCACATTCGTGGATTTTTAAAATTGTTTTCCTTGGAATCAGAAATTAGTTAAAATTTATTCAAAATGTGACTGTTCTAACTTAGTTAACTGAAAAAAATATATACAGATGCAAAACCAATTGAATAAAAATGGAAAAATCCAACATCACACAAACTAATCAGTAGGGGTACTCAACGGTTATACAATTAATTAATGTATCATTAGAACTTGCAAAGTTTTTCAAGGTAATTTTCTTTTTCCAAAATATTCAATGCAATGTTACATGATTCTTACCAAAGAAAAATATTTCGCAGTCAAAAAATTGAATTAAGGGTAATCCACGCCAACCAATTTCTGATTTTTTAAAGCATAAAATCAGAAATTGGTTAGCGTGGAAGATAGTCAATCTGAATAATGGGATTTACACACACGATATTATCAACCATTCGGAAACTTTTGTGGACCCTAATGATGAAATGTACACAAATACTGTAGAAAATATCTGGATATGAGAACGAAGATTACGACGACGGCAATTCGACACACCTGCTGAGGAGAACCTATTTCTATCATACATGCAGGAATTCGTCACGCGAAATTATCACAATAACACTAAATTTTCTCTCATTTTATTTCAGCTGTTAACAGAACAGTCAATATGTAAATTTACATTTGTTTGATTTCTTTTAATAAAAATATTTATTTTTGATTTTACGCCGCTAAACTGTAGGATTGGCAATATGTGGTAAAAAAAAGTAAAACATGAAAATTGTTTAATAGTAATTAATTAATTGTACACAGTCCGAGTATGGTATTAAAACTGACAAACATAGGTTACGACGACCAACTAGCGTTTGCCTGTCTGGGCCATCGTAACAGTAATGTCACTTTATTTCCAGCTTTTGTGGCTAATGATTCTTTCATTCATTTGTTTGTTTTCGGACAAAACTATTTGCAACAAGTCTTTGGAGATGTCAACCTAGCAGTAGTAATGATATAAGTTATCACGAGGTTTACGTTGAATTTAACAAAGTGGGTGTGAAAAACAAGAGACCTTTTTTGTTTTGTGGTTTAAACAAATTTACTTCTCTCAGGCAAGTGTTTACTTTTTTTTTACGTAATAAGGAACACATACCCGAAGGGCAGGGTCGCTAGCTGATCTTAGGTAGTGGCAACACTGGCAGTCGCCCGGGGCGTTAAATGCTAGGGAGCGCCTGCCATGTGTCTGAGATATATAAATAAAATACAAATAGAAAAAAAATGAATAAGAATAAGAACAGTCAAAATAAAAAAATTCCCTGAATTGAAGTGAGATTTTACAGGAATATAAGATCTGATACTTAAGGGGCGCTGAAGTTTAGCTTGCCCGGGGCACCAGGAACCCTAGTGCCGGCCCTGTCGCAAGGTAATTTCAGCCAACACTTACTGACAACTGTAAAACATTAGGCAAAAAGCACTAAACATAAGAAAATAATTATTTTTATTTACACTTTAATACGACTGTCGAAGAAAAAAAAGCGGGTTTAGTGGTCAGTGGTCATCAAGTTCAACGATTTCAAGTTGGTTAAAACTAAACAAAAACATGGTCATTGGTTTAGAGAGAGATTTTTCAAATGTCCTCAGTGAAGTCAGTGATATTTTTTACGTAGCAAATTCTAGTGCCAATATGAACCTGATCCGAAAAATTACTAATCGAAACACTAAACGTCTCTAAAGAATACAAAAAATAAAGATCGTGAACTTAAACTTAAACATTGATGTGGTTTCACGTAAAAAGAAAAGACTTGAGTATCGCTTCCAGGTTCCAACCACTTTAATTAATTCCCAATGTCATGCCAGTTAATGTGTGCGTCTACGCTCCCACGACGAATTATTCCATGCATGATAAAATTGTTCGGATTAATATTGTTTTTCTTGAACCATTTACAGGGCGCTCTAAAAAGTTTTACATGAAAACATTCTTAAATAAAAACTGTTACCTATATCTTATGTTTACTTTTTTAACGACCTTCATGATTTAATGAATTTTAGTTAAATCTGCGGTCTTAAGTGCTGGTTCGGGGAGGCTCGCACTCAATTACTCTTAGGAGAACATGACATCAAACCTAGATTTAAAAATTGAAAAACTTATCGACACGCCTTCCCTTCCTGTGATGTCCTGAAAGAGAAAAACCCATGGTAATCACTGTAGTAATCACCAATAATTTTTAGATTTTTTTTCTGCCACTAATTTTTCGCCTATCAACATTTTCATAGATTTTGTTTGTTAAATCTTTGAGGCCATGCAAAATTTAAAATTCTGTATGGCCTCATTTTCCGATTTTTGAAAACATGAACGCTGACAAAAGTAAACAGTGAAACACCTCCAAGTTAGTACTTACGCACGCACGTGCAGGCTAAAGAAACAAAAACATAACAACGACAAATGTTCGTAAGTTACGCACACACACACACACACACACACACACACACACACACACACACACACACACACACAAAGTGGGTTTAGTTAAAGTATACTTCGAAAAAAAAAAAAGAAAAAAGAAGGGTGCTAAACACCGAGACTGAAAATTGTCTTCTCTCGCCGATTTTTCAATTCTTTCTGTTCATAAAATTTCGGGGTGCGAGCTTTTATTACTGGAAAAACTAGACATTTAAAACTTTTTTTTACCCCGGGGCGTATTCAGAAAATAGGAGTCTAATGAATGACACAAGTCCTAACTATTTTTTTTTTCTGGCCTGTAGTTATCTTTTCTCTTTCTTTCCTTAATAATCACAACAATAATAATTTCATAATTTTGAGTACCCCTCTCTCGCAACTACATCGACACGCCGCACGGGGAAAATGCACAATTCGTTCGTTCACCCTCGTCCATTTCTGTTCTTCCTTAGTTTTTCTATTCCCTGCGAATAATTACTTTTTATGCATGCACGCCAAGCCGGTGCAATCGGTCGTTAAAAGAAAAAAAAGTCAAACAGTATTGTGTTTTTCATTTGAAAAAAAGTTAGTGATTTTTTTTACTCACAGTTGTTGCGGAGTTTCACGACAACCGGCGTATAAAAGAATAAAACTAAGTGACACTGTCAAAAAGCGTGTAGATCATTTACAGGTAGGTTGGTTGGTACAATAAGTCAAAATAATGATAAAAAAATTAGCTTACAAAAAAGGAGGAGAAAAAAGTTGACGTTACCATGGTAACACACAATCCAAGTCGTTGCCAAAGGTAAAGGCAGGAACGAGAAAGAAAATAAAAGGGAAAAGAAGAAATCCTCACTGACCGACAGGCCACCATTGCTAGAGGAAGAAGAAGAAAGAAGTGAAGTTGTTTTTTGATTTGCGCACTGTTGCCATAACACGCTCACTCTCTCTCGCTCTCGCTCTCTCTTACTCAGACCAGCTATCTCTTTCTCTTGCCTCCTCCTCCTCACACACACCCGCTTTCAGCTGTTTCTTTCCCCATTTTTCTCCCATCCATTTAATCTCACGTCAAATTTCTCATTTTGAATCTTTGCTTGATAACCTCACCCTCATTCTGTCATTGTTTTCTTTTCGTCAAATCTCACATCATTTCCACCAGCCTTTTTTAAAGCCACCTCCTCCCCTCCTCTCTCAATTCCTAACTCTTTTTCTTTTTTTTTTTTATTAATTATTATTTTATTTTACATCAAGCTCGTCTTTCTTTCATGTGCATACTACCACACACTAGTCTCTCGCGACTATTTCTTCTTTTTCTCTCTTCTTCGTTATTTCTTTCCTTGCATTTACATACATACCTGTGAATAGAGAGACAAAAGACACGACGTTTTGAAACTTTCAGAACACTTTTCTTACATTCGTTAAAACTTTTCTACTGAAATTATGCCTAATAAAACTAAACTAAAACTATTGTTGGTGTATGACTTTTCTTTGCGATATCCTCTCGTGAGTGCGCAATTAATGGGACATCACATGACGTCATGCTCTTTTCATCCTTCTCCCTCTCTCTTCTTTCCCTTTAAACAAAAAACTTCTCGTCCTTTGATCAAGTTGTGTTGTTTGTTGGTTTGGTATGGTATGCATCCATTTAGTTTGTTTAGGTTTAATGTGTGAGTGCGTGCGTTCCTGGTTTTGTTTTTTCGGACGTTACTTGACACTTGCAAGTTTCAATGGAATGATGATGATTATGATGATGATACATTCATTTTATCAAAAGGGTCTGCTAATATCGAATAATTTGTAAGAAATGCGTTTTAACTGTTATACCCCGTGTAAGACAAAATTAAAAATAAAACAACAAATTATTGACTGTTTTCTTTCTCTACTCTTTCCATTAATTGTGCACCTCCACCCTCTATCATTTCACTCTTTACCTCCCCCGCCTATTTTTATCGTAATAATTGACATTATCATTCTTTCATACCCGCCTGTTTTTCTTTCTCTCACTCCCTCTTGCATTCATTCATCTCTACCTGCTCTTCTTAACACTCTCTCTATCCTCCTTTTTATTATTTTTAATCTTTAATGTTGCCTTATTTTATTTACTTCAAAACCACACCCCAAGTCATTACATTTCTTCCCACATTGTTTTTTTTATCTCCTTTCTTTCAAATTCAATTCATCATATTATATCATTCACCAGAATACCCGTACACTTATCTTTCCCCTACTTTCCCGTACCAATTTCTCTCTCTTCCCCCTTCTTTCCCGTACTAATTTCTTTCTCCCTCTCTCTGTCCCTCTCTCTCTCTCACTGTCTGCCAACAACCTCAGATGTGCATAGACAACAATCTGTATAAAAATCAATTAGTCTCTCTCTACCTATAAAAATATTTACACAAATACCGCACATATTTCTTTTTCCGATATGGAGATGACGCGAGAGGGAAGGAATAATTTGTTTTCACACTGCACTTCTCCCTTTTAACCGATAAGAAAGTGTTTAAAAAATGGAGAAAATGAAAAACAAGTTTTTAAAAGTATGCTCATTTAAAGAATATAAAAAAGAAAGAAAATGATCCGTCTGAGTAAATTATTGAATGTTTCTAATGATTTACACTTCCTTCGAGTAGCTTTTAACTCATTCATTTGGTTCATTTTCCTTACAGCAAATGTCGACTTAGAAAATAAAAACAAAAGTAACATTTTACAAAACATTAAGTGTATAATTTAAGATTCTGCAAGAAAATATGTTGTGCTTTAAAACTAAAAGACAAACGCGTCGACCATACATTAGCACAAATTAACTAAGTTCGTACTAAACTTTTTAAACCTTAAAATTGGAAAGAGTTTTCTGCAAATTTTCAAATTACCTTTTTCGAACCTGAAACAGTAAAATACCTAATGTGAATGTTTAAATGTTCTTTTCAACAGAATGAATTAAACAAATAATACTGCAAAATATGATCAAAATTGTGGGCTAATAATACTGTTAGTGGTGTGAAATAAAATCTAACTACAATTGAAGAAATCTCTGTCAGTGTGTATGCACCGCGATTACTCGACAACTGCCATTGTACTAAGTTGACATTCGCCAGATATATTATTAAAATTTAAAGATTATAGATCTTTCTTGATAGTTTTTATAAATCATCTCCCTTGACTTCCATTCTTTAGAATTATCTAAATTTAGATATAAAATATCTAAAAACACTGAAAAAAAGTTATCGGAAACACTTCGAAGCCTTAGTTTCGTACGACGGACAGAAAATTATTTTACATGACAATTATGACAGGTTTCTCCACACACCATAAAGTCCGGCCTCTTCCAAAAATGTACCTTTGGAACGGGCACTGCCCTAGTATCAATAAAAATGTATTTCTTCTAATACGTTTTTTGTCAATTGGCTCATGCCTCAATATTTGCATTTGTCTCTCCTTGCTCCTTTTCTTCTGCCATT
>VCCN01000420.1:16141397-16153493 GCA_006491835.1 Architeuthis dux | reverse complement strand
TTTAGCCCTTTAAAGTACTCAGATATGTCAATTGGAAGACGAAATGTGCTTTTTTTGGTGTGTGCTGGTGGCGATTTTGTTTTATGCAAACGAGGTAGTTCATCCCAACTTTTTTCTTGGGAACATCTTTTTTCTGAAAGAGGACATCTTAAGGCACATTTTGATACCCGACTCATAGGATCATGGGGCGGGGAGGGGGGGTGCAGTGTAGGCCCTACTGGCTCCCAGTCGACATATCTGAGTACTTTAAAGGGCTAAATCGTGGTTTTCAGACATAATTTTAGCCTTTTAAAGTACTGGTAAAATAAAGTGTATTTTTGAATTCCTCATGTCTGAAAACCATGATTTATGTCAACTGGGAGGCAAGAAATGAAATGCCAGCCTCTTGGCGTGTCAGTGACTTGAGACCTGTCTGCGAACTGCTGGCTTGCTCGCCTTCCACAGCAATGTGAAAAGAAAAAAGTACAACCAAACGGTAAAGGGTCAGAGGGAAGACGTACGTGCAGCAAGCCGCGGCTCTGCCCTTTAAGAATAATCTCCTTCGAAGCCAAATCAGGCCCGACGCTTCAACCTTAGACTGTACCTCCGACCAGTTCTTCTCCAGCTGGAAGTCAGGTCCACACGTTTAAGATGCAGACAGGTCCGTCCTTCCAGCCGAAGGGCCCTGGCAGAGGAATGATCCCCCTTCGGGTGCCTAACCGCAGTCCGTCCGACTTGTTGCGGTTAATCACCTGTTCGTAATGTGCAAGCGCCTTCAGCACCACCTCTATGTCCTGGCGACAGGATATGAAAATGGTTACGTCATCGGCGTATGCGGTCACCCTGGCTTGAGCTCCGTCTGGGTGGCCTATTCCACGTAGGGCCGGTTTTGACGCCTCGTCCCTTCATCCCTGCGAAGGACATAAAGTAGAGGCGACAAGGGGCTACCTTGTCAAGAGGGGTACAAACATGTTCGACAGCCTACAATAGAGTTTGTAGGGTAGACCATCCAGCCCTGTCGACTTGTTGATGCCGGCTTGCTTCACAGCGCGTCCAGATTCTATGGGCTGTGGAATTAATTTCTGATTGTGGTATATACATATATATATATCGTTAGAAAGAGGATTTGATCGGCTTTATAACGCTGTATCCTCCCAATGTGTATATGATGGACTTACAGCTCAAGGCGTGTAGCAGTATTCAGCATTTTACCAGAAGACTTCAAGTACACAGTCATAGATTCATGGATTGTGGAATTAATTCTTGATTGAGGTACATACATATATTTAAGGGGATTTTATCCGCATTCTAACGGTGTATGTTGCCAAATTGTGTCTGTTGGGCTTAAAGCGTTACACCCCAAAACGTGAAGTTAGTATTCAGCATTTTATGAGAAAACCTCAAGTACACAGTTCACGTTTTCTCTTTGAGATACAGATTGGCGAGATATACCGTTCAAGAGCTGAGGGATTTCTCCCTAACGACCTATATATATGTATATAACTCCACAACCATATACTTTGAATTGTGTACTCTTTAACTTTTTAAGCCCAACAGATACAAATTGTGAACATGCACCGCTGGATAGCTGATGATATTCTCTTTCTACTGATATATATATATATATATATATACTTTCATCAATAATTAATACTACGACCCATAGACTTTGGACTGTGTACTTGAAGTCTTCTTCGTAGAATGCTGAGTACTTAGCTTCACGTCTTGGACTGACTTTTTAATCCCAACATACAAATTGGTACACCGTTGGGAAGCTGATAACATTTCCTTTCTAACGATATATACATGATTATACCTCCATCAAAAGTTAATTCTACGATCCATAGAATTTGGGCAGTGGACTTGAAGTCTTCTCGTAAAATGCTGAATACTTAATTTCGGGTTTTGGGCTGTAAGCCCAACAGATGCAAATTGGGAACATGCACCATTGGAAAGCTGAAAAGATTTTTTTTCTAATAATACTTTAATCAAAGATTAATTCTAGGATCCATAAACTTTGGACTGTGTACTTGAAGTTTTCTCGTAAAATGCTGAATACTTAGCTTCACGTTTTAAGCCCAATAGATACAAATTGCCAATATACACCGTTGGAAGGCTGAGGAAATTCTCTTTCCAACAATATATATATATATGTGTGTGTGTGTGTGTGTATCTATCTCCTTCCTGAATTAAATCCACAATTTTGCCTATAAAGTATACTTGACACTTCCTTGTAAAATCCTGAAATACCTATAAATTATTTTTTGAATTCCTCATGTCTGAAACCCATGATTTAGCCTTTTAAAGTAATCCAATACGTCAACTGGGAGATGAGATATGAAATTCTGTTTTTTGGTGCGTGCTGGTGGCCATTTGTTTTCATGCAAATTTTTCTGAAAGAGGACATCCTAAGGAACATTTTGGTACCCTAAATGTAGAATCATGGGGTAGATTTGCACGGTAGTCCCTGCTTGCCCTCGGACTATACCATATATTAATTGGACGTTAATCCAAACAATTGGTGAAACCAGACTTGTGTTGCTCTTACACAGCAAACCCAAAAGATAAAAAGAACACGCAGTATTTCTTTTACTTGTACCCAAGAAATTGCTATAATCTTAGGGCTCTAACCATAATAGTTTATCATTTTCTATGCAGAGAATGCTCGGATCAGACAACCGATCTTGGGACATTGTTGATTGTAGATCATTCTTAATTCTTTTTGGTCTAGAAAATGATCTTTCATTAGTACAGTTCATCATCATTATCATCAGCCGTTATAAGTCCACTGCAAACTTTTCTATTTTGTCCCTCCATCTTGTGACTGGTCTTTTCCTACCTCGTTTACTGCCCCTTGGGCAGCAATCGGTTAATCTCTTTCCCCATTTATTATCTTCTTGCTAGGTGGCCAGCCCATCTCCATTTTTGCTTCTTAATTAGTTGTATAATATCTTTCACTCTAGTCCTCTCTCTGATCCATGTTGATCTTTTTCTATCTCTTAGAGTTACCCCTAGCATTGCTCTTTCCATGGCTCTCTGTGCTATTCTGAGTTGGTTTTCAGCTCGTTTGGTTAATTTCCATGTTTCGCATCCATAAGTCATGGCTGGTATTATGCAGCTGTTGTATACTTTACGCTTTAGGCACATTGGCAAGGTGCTCTTCAGAATGTCTCTATTCATACCAAATGCTTTCCAACCTATTGTTATGCGTCATTTTATTTAGCAACCATTAAATCCAGAAAACATTTGGAAAATCTCTCCAAATTTTCTCCTTGAATATTATTGGTGGCTGAAATTTTATTTTTCAGGCTGAGCTTGTTTGACGGTGCAAGAGTTCATCGACTCGACTAAGATCAATAGCCTTTGGATACCCTTGCATTAGCATCTCGCCATTGTGAATCTGTTCCTTGGTTGCTTGCAGGTTTACTAAAAATAAAAAAATTGCCAACTACACTCTGTTATATAATCTTATTGATACTAACTAATAAAGCTGCCATTACTCACAATATAATACCAGTAATGATAGAGAGTGAATTACGTCCCTTTGCTGTGACATCACTTCCTGATATATTCACTAGTAATAAACACGTCCTTGTTCTCTTATTCCTCGTCCATCTTAATCCAAACTTATCATATCTACACAACATCATTCAACGTACTAAATGGTGTCAGAAGTCAAGAACAACCCATAATACCAGAGTTTTTACCACTAAACCATTAAATATCAACCATAACAATCTTGCTGACACGTGGTGCAAATGGAAAATAGAATTCAACCTGTTACTATAAGCAACAGAAAGTGATTCCAAACCAGGTAGGGTAACAACTGCAATTCGTATGACATGCATAGGGGCAAAAGGCTGTGACATTTTCGCGACTTTTACTGTTGACGAACATGATGATTGTAAAATTCGATTCATACTGTCAACCTTTTTAAGAGACATATTCTTCACAAACAAGCAAGCAGATGGACACACGTTTGATGACTCACTGAACTATGCCACAGAGCAGCGGAATGCGAATTCAAAGATATTTACAATAGTCTTATTAAAGACATTATAATATGTGGCATCTCTGATTTACGATTAAGAGAACATCTTCTAGCAGCGATAGTTCTACTATAAATCGTCTACACTGACAAACAGGCGCTAAACATTTTAAAAGCCACCATTCCGGAGCTGATAACAGAAAGCCTTCCAAATTTCAAAATTACATTAACTCCTGTAAATTTTACGGTGGCAGTCATCCAAGAAATATTTGTTCAGCTTATCATAATATATGTAATAAATGTAACAAAAAAGGACATTACACCAAGTTGTGTAGATCAAAATGATCAGTACATAAAATCAAAATCTCCTCAGAAAGTGAATCTGATACTGCAGACTACTCCTTAGATACGACTGATTTCAATGATCCTCACCTAGAAATAAAATGTAAATCACACAGGGTCCACACAGTAAGTAATGATGGATCTTCCGAACGATGGACTGTAAATTTAAAACTCAACCAGTCTGCAATTAAATTTAAAATCGACTCGGGTGCGGAAATCAACATGTTACCAAAGAATTACTACTACAATCTCTCTCCCCAACCATCACTGTAGGCACCTAAGTAACCCCCCACCACACCCCAGAAAGGTTCCATTCACCCTAAAAAGCAAATTTAAAAAAAGAACTAGAAAAAATGCAAAAAATGGGAATGATTGTTTCTGTAAGGGAACCCACTGAATGGATTAACTCGTTGAAAAATCAAACTACAACTCTGTCTAGACCCACGTGATTTAAACAAAGCAATAAAATGAGATAATTTTAAACTCCCCAATGAAGAAATATTTTCTGAAATGCATGGCCTAAAATACTCCAAACTTCATGTCTCTAACTGATTTTGGCAAATCCCAGTTATTGAAGAAAGCTCTCACTTATTAACTTTCAACACACCCTTCGGAAGGTATCGATTCACAAGATTACCATGCAGAAGACATAGTGCCAGCAAAGTGTTCCAAATTGAGGTAGCAGAAATAATTGAAAGAATCGAAGGAACAAAAACTCCCAAGACGACTTTATAATACGGTCTAATACTCTAGAAGAGCATCTAGAGAGATTAAAACTCATTTTGACCGATTACGTAAACACAGTCTAAAATTAAACAAATCCTAGTGTATTCTTGCAAAATCTCAAATCACTTATCTGGGTCACTTCATCACTAGCTAAGGAAACTATCAACAGCATGCCACTACCTAAATGCAAACAAGATTTGCAAAGATTTCTAAGCATGACAAATTATTTCTGCAAATCTCTTCCAAACTACTCTGAAGTAACGACACCACTACGTCAACTTCTTCAGAATGACATCGTCTGGTCATTCGATAAACCTCAAATTGAAGCAGTTATAACACTCAAAGAAATGATTACTAACTCTCCTGTTCTACAATTTTACGACCCAAATTTACCTACAAAAATAGCAAACGGCGCAAGTAAACATGGAATTGGTGCTGTACCACCAAGTCTTGTCGCTAGTTGGCCAAATAAGAGTACAGGATGACCTAGATAAATTAATGCTATGGTCAAGAGAATGGTTATTAGCTTTTAATGAAGATAAATGTAAGGTGTTACACGTAGGAAATAGAAATCCGTGTTACGATTACTGTATGAACGGAAATATACTAAATATTGTAAATGATGAAAAAGATCACAAACCATTAAAAATAATTTTCAAACAAACGATTGGCAAAAAATGTTTCTATCCACGACGAAATTTCTGTCATACAAAGACTCGTACTCAAAGGTACACGGATAATCGTACACAACACTCTGCATAAGGAAGTTCAACAAAAACTCCATACCGGTCATTTAGGCATTGAAAAATGTATAGCACGAGCCAAAGAATATGTCTAGTGGCCCGGCATGAATTCTCAAATCAAAGACATGGTCAGCAGTTGTTTAATAAGCACTGATCACCGTAATCAACAAGCGTCTGAACCTTTACATCCTCCTGTTACACCATGGACAAAAGTGGGAATATTTCATTTATATCTTCTCATCGTGGACTACACCATAAGCTATTTTGACTTCAAATTCAAGACTACAAATCTAATACAGTCAGAAAATGCTTAAAGAACACACTTGCAAAATTCGGCATTCCTGAAATCGTTGTTAATGACAACGGATCTGGATTCAAATCACATGATTTTAAATTATTCGCCGAACAATGGGACTTTGAATACTTAAAATCAAGTCAAAATTATCCTCAATCAAATAGAATGGTTGAACGAAACAATCAAGGAAACTCTCAAAAGGGCCATAAAGAATAATAATGATCCGAATTTGGCACTCTTAGCTCTATGTACAACATCACTAAAACAACTCAAGAACAGAAACTTACACACAAACCTCCCAAACATAAATCATCACAAAAGATTACTCACATCACAAACAGAAAGATCCCACTCATCACGTGAATTACCCATACTCAAACCAAATGTTAGTGTGCGAATAAAATTCGAAAATAATTGGAACAGAAAGGGTAAAATAGTTAAGAAATAAACAAAGTAATAAACACGTTCTTGTTCTAACTACACATTGGTCCTTGTTCTTTTATTCATCGTCCGTCTTAAACTAATCTTATCATATCTACACAACATTCATCAACATATTAAACACCCCTATACACTGTTGCTCATCTGTCTAGGTTAGCTTCAAGAGCATTCATGATAGGGATAAATGAATTTACCCTGAACCTGTCTCTTGGAGAAAGTTTGTCTAAGGTTTCAGGTACTGTCCCAACATTGTTTTTTGTACACTCTTTGACAATTTTGAACTTTACACCCAGTACTGTTTGCTTGTTGCTCAATTTCATCAGAATTAGCCCAAGTGTTTTATATGAACTCCAATAGTGAGCTATAAATGTTTGCACATGTGCTTGATGAAATTTGCAAACTTTGGTGGGCCTTGTTAACTTTATGAAATTGGTCTAGAAAATGTGTCCAAAGGTGAAACATGAATTCAAATTCTTCCATTTTCTGCAGAAGATTTTCAGCCTGTCGTCTAGTATCTCCTTTTTCAGTTTCATCAACTTAAATATGACTGAGGGCTTCAACAATGTTAGCATAACTTTCGCTAATAGCTGCAATAGCTTTGGTGTAAGCATCCCATCTTATGTCTGATAAATGTTTAACAACCTTTAAGTCTGGAGACAAGAAACCTTTTAGAATTGTCCATCCTTTTGTAAAAGCTGGGAAAACACAATTAAACTCATTTATTGTGCCAAAGAAATTCATTGCACCCAGGCATGAGTCAACTGCGATTCATCCAACTAGATTTAGGGAATGTCCAGCTCCATGTGCTGGACATTCTAACTTTTCAAACCTGTTCCTTTCCAGAATCTTTTGTTGAAAGCAGTATACTTTGCAGCCATATTGGCTGCATTGTCATATGATTGGCATTTACATTAACTGAAATCAATTTCAAGTTCACTGAAGTAGTTCCGTATCAGCTCAGGATACTTTCATCAGTGTGATCTTTCAGTTCAAAAAACCTCAGAAAGTGGTAATCCATCAGTAAGTTGATCAACATGGGAAACATCAGGGGTTGAATTAACTGATAAACTAAAATAACCTGCCTGTTTGGTGTATTGCTTCTTGAACGTTATTAGCGACCAACTAGATAACCTCTTCACACATGGTTTTGGATAAGTACGGTAACTGACTAGAGCCTTTACTTCAATTCTGATTTATGTGAGCAGGAAGGGATCAAATTTGGCAATTAATTTGTGCAATCCAAGAAAGTTACCATTGTTTGGTGAACCAAACGTTTCATAATGTCCCCTAAATGCCAAAACACATTCTGCCAAAGTATGTGCCTCCAGTAATCCTGTTCTGCTTTGATTTGCTCTTCCAGTTCTGATGTGCACGTTTGACCACGCTTTCTTGTTAAGTCTGTTAGCATAGGGTTCCTATGATGTTTATAGATTTTGAATAAGATAAGCGTGATGCCAATTATCGAATCCAGTAGAAGCTAAAGCTGTAGTTGAGGTAGTTTGGTTAGAGAAAGGTTTGCGCACAAAACAGTAGACCTTTCTTTTTGTGGGAGAATACACTAGCCATTCTCGAGGGTAGGTTTCACCATTTACTTTGGTGGAAAGGAATAAATTCTCTGCGCGGAACCGGTCTTGGTCTTTGTATGTTTTCTTCGAATTGGTAAAAGTTCCATCCCAGTGCTGACTTTGCAATGGGCTTTTCTCAATCCAGAATATTTCCTCGTTATTCAATGTGGTCCATAAACCATTATTGTCTCTGAAATCATTAGTAGCATGAATAGTTTGTATTTATGTGTGCAATGCTAGGGTTTTCGCTGAGCTCATTTGCTTTGTTTTCTAAGTCTTTAAGATGGTAATTAGCTTGAACTGTTTATTTTGGTGTAACTATCTTGTGGCGTGTTCCTTCCGCGCCTGGTGTTAATTCTTTGGTTGTAGGTCCTTTCACCCCACTGTCACTTTCTCCAGAAGTTTCTGTATTTGTAGTGGTAGTTACTGACAACAGTTCTCTTTGAAGTTCTTGGGAGACTGTTCTATATATGAACTGGTTATTCTTCAGTCTGCTCAGTGTAGTCTACTTGATTTTTTTCTATTTGTGAACACGAATGTTCTGTATCTGAGGGATTATGTAGGGATGTTTCTGACTGCTGTACAAAGCCATACGATATGATTGGCTTTAAACGCTTAAGTATTTCCTTCTGTTCTTTTTGTTTTTGTCGCTTTCGTTTACTAGCACCATTTTCATATCGTTTACTCATTTCACAAAAAGTCAAAATTAAATATTATTATTATTATTATATTAATATTATTTATTATATAAAATAGTTACTTTAACGGACTGTTTAATGCTCTTTTAAAACGTATTGCAATACTTAAATATGTTTATTGCAGGTTTAATTTTAGTTATAATTGCAAGAAAATATCTTACAGTTTGTCGTAAAAAAAGAAAAAATACTTTTGGATACTCACAATGGGTTAAAGGGTGTGGTTACGTTTATGACAAAAAAGTCGATTTTTAAAATGTTTTCAAAAATAGAATTGATCTCATAGAAATTTGATTAGAAGAAAATTAGTTAATTTAATGATTAATTCAATGGCTTGATTTGTGAAAAATATTGCTTACTTTTTACTGAAAATATAGTGACAGATTCATTTGTTTACATTGGGTGTCTGTTACCTATCAACTCAGTTCAAAGGTCAAATAACCCACTTACTACCCTCCCTGTACCATGGCTACTGTTCTGTGCATACGCGTCTATTTTCTCTGGATGACAGATGTCAACATGCGATAGAATTTGCGGTAGTACTTATTGACAGATCCGAAGGGAGGTGATTCAAATTAAACGCGCTTCCATATTTAAAAAATTGCTATCGTATGTAATTTTTAAATAATTCAAAATTATCTTTTAATGAAATCGCCTTATTAGTTAATTTATAGTTTAATTTTAAATTTGTATGTATCTTGGGCATGTTTTCTAATGCAAATCCTTACGACACACCGGCTTACTCAGTGTAAACAAGTTTTCAAACACAAATATCTCTGAGTTATATTGTTTACACAAATCATTTTTATGAGAATTTTCTACAATCTTTATTCTTATTAATGACACCAGTTTTCAACGTTTTATCAACTCATGTCGCTTTGTTGTCAAATTCTGTCAGAGTAGGTAATATAAAAAGAACTCAAAACGCTATAATGATAGACAGTAATCTGAACACTTGTATTGCTTCATATATGACTTTATCACTTGATTCTGAGTAGCTTTTAAAGCCTCCACAAACTTTACTAAACAGTAAGTACGCACTTGTATAACTGAACAGTCATACATATTTAATGTTACTAAGCAACTGGATAGATAGTAAAATCAAGGATGAGTGCATTCTGCACTCCCATCAATGTGTTCCTGAATTTTTGATTTGTTATTTTATCCTAGTTACACCCCTGATTCTTTTATAGTTACAAATGAAATAAAATTAATTTGCAGGAGGCTGAAGCCCCCTAGATTAATGAAGTCATGCGCTGCAGACCGCATGTAAATTCGGTATTGCTTCTATGTACGTTTCTCACTACCGCCATTCCGTTCAATTGCGCAATGTTTTTCCAACCTGACTATCAATATTACCCTCCTTCCTACACATAGAAAAACTATCCATGTACCAAAAGTTGTTCAGACTATTGAACTCATTCTTTTGGTTGCTTTCATTGTTACCACAACGTTTCGGTCGATCCATTATACATCCTTTTTGAAAGCTGAGGTATCTCTTTTTTTAGTGGTATAAACCAGTATTTATTTGTCACTACAAATATTTTATGTATTTGCCACCCCCAAAAAGCAAAATGTGACTCATGATCTTTTTTAGTATAGGGGAAACCGCATACCAACCTGATAGGGCACCTGACTCAAGGTCGCATTTTATGGTGGGTCATCCAAAAATATCGGGTCCTCTCGGCATATTGCCGCAGGGGTCAGGAATTATCTCTGGCCCTACCCCCAATTAGTGTATTAGGTATGGTTCTATATGGAGAATGGACTTCCGGTCATCACCCCTCCAGTCTATTTTTAGCCTGCCTCATCCGAAGACAGAGATATACATAATTGTCTTGTCGGCAATGAACCATCTAGTAGCGTCTTTTTTGCTACTCTATGAAGGCGAAACGAAAGAATCTGTATACCTACTTGATACGCTACACAACTCAAGGTTGCATTTTATAGTGGAGCTTCCCAAAATAACCTGATTACCTCTAGCAATTGCAGGAAATCTTTTCTAAAAACCCGTTACTTATCACTGGTTTGAATGATGATAATTATTCCACGACTAATAAACATTAATAATGGGGGAGAGTGCCGTAATAAATTTGTCTAGGTAGTCATTTGACAATATTTTTCTGGATTTAGGCTAGGGATATAGACAAAGTTTTAACAGAAAGAAAATCAGGAGACTAAAGAGATAAGGTACTTCGCTACGTGTCACTGTTTTAACAATTACAAGCTGAGGACGAAGGTCAGCCAGCTTTATAAAAAGTGACCAATGCAATATATCGGTCAAGAGGATGGACTACTATGCCACTGACCAGTGATATAAGCACAAAAGCAAATGGCATCAACTGATAAAAGTAATATGGATAGAACAGTAGTCCATCGACAAGTCTGTCTGTTTGCTTACGCGAATTAAGTTGATTTTTTTAAAACGTTGGGCCGGTTAATTTTCATCCTACCTGATTTTTGTGAAAAGCAAATCTGAAGTTTGTTTATTCATTTAGTCTCTCTTCTCCTTATATTTTCTTCTTAATCGTTTTCAACAATATTAACACAAGAATTTGAAGTCTAGTGGCACTAAGTCTTCTCAACATTCTAGTAATATTCTCAGTATCCTTGTTACTTTGAGGAATACAATAGCTTGTGTGTTTTCATTTTTTGCGTTCATATAGACTTAAAGAAATAAGTTTTAAGATCATTCCCCTTGTGACAATGATTATGGACATTATTGTATTTATCAACTGCTATCATTTTGTAATAGTAGTATTTCATCCATTTTGTACATTGCTATTTTTACCTCTGCCAACGAATGTTTGGAAATATGTATTTTCTCTTAGTGATTCTTAATTTTATATCAAAATACATCACCTGTATGAAAGTAAATGTGAGCATTGGAAGTATATTAAATGAACATTTTGTAAGTGTCCAAATACTTGTTTCACCTCACTGTATATGTACACTCCTCCTGGGCAATTACTCTTTTATTCTAACAATTATAAGTGAAATATTCGACAATGTTATACAACAGTGCGTGTAGCATTTGTGCGCAGAGTATATTTTAGTATGGGGTAGCTTTCCCGCTGTTTTTCTTCAGACTTTCCCTTGTTTTTCTTGCTTTGGGCGTATCCGTACGTTTGCCTGTTAACACGGTAACTCCAAACGTTCTGAATGAATTTCAATGAGATTTTGTGGGAGAATGGGCCATAGGCTGAGAAAGAAGTGATTAAATTTTGAAGCGGATTCGCGGATGAACTTTTGATTGTGAGTTTTTTTTTGTTTTTTTTATACATTTATGTATTCGCCCATATCTCCAAAAGTTCTCAATGTA
>VCCN01000420.1:16053258-16071117 GCA_006491835.1 Architeuthis dux | reverse complement strand
TGTAAATTTTGTAAGTAAAGAGTTTGATTGTTAAAAAGAAATTTTAGTTTGAAAAGCTTGAGAAAAGCCTCAGAGGATATTTGGAGAATTTAAACTATAATCAGCAACGTTACAAGAAAAAATGCACCACCCACACATAAACACTAGATTGGGAGCATTGTAATCAGAAATGTTGCAATATACATTTTTTAAACTGGTTTTTCTATATGCATGTCTAAATGAATTCAATAATTAATTCTCTTTCCTACCGTGACTCATTTTATTACCATCTAGAATTATATTTGTTCACCTTGTGATTTCCTAACTTTTCCATGACCAAAAGGAAAGAAATCCCTAAGTATATAGCTTGAAAAAGAAATAATATGAAGATATTTCCAGCTGCTTTAACTAACCTGGTAATTATTATTGCATTAGTGACCAAAAGTAATGTAGAGGTTTATTTTCACCTGATGTGGTTGGTGTATGATAGGAAAAGAGTTGTTCAATGAAAAATAAATAAAATTACCTAATTGGAATATTAGGAATGTAATTTTGCACCAGTGTATGAGTCAGTTGCATATTTATTATTTCACATTAATCACAACAGCAACAGCTGTTTATGAAATGCTGAAAATATGAATTGTTTAAGAATGTATGTGTACAAGTTAGCATAACAATTAAAAACAAATTCACTTACTCAGTTCCTGTAGAAAAAAAAGGATAAATTGGACCCAGTGTATGAAAAGAATATGAAGTAGTTTTATGACCGAGTTAAAATGGTTACATAACAAGGATAGGCAGTCATTTGTTTGTAGAGTAATGGACTGGAAAGTTTAACATCTACAGGCCAAACTGCATGGTTAGCCATTTTGTCATGCAGCATGCTAAATTCATATTCTACAGTGATGCTAGCTTTCTTGTAGTTTGTTACTAACAGTATGATAACCAAAGTTGAATAATATGCTGACTAAAAAAGAATTACCCTCTTTTCTTTATACAACCCGTAGCAAAAATGATGTAATCACCACGCTTAGAGGATGTTTATCCAGCTTTTATTTTCAAATAAACTAATCACAGATATGGCACAAAACAATTTTTGTTTAACAGCTGAACATTCTGGCTTCATGAAATACACTTGGAACAAATTAGATTGAATTATTTAAATTAATAGCATAATTGTTTTCCAGATCAAATAGAGAAAAACAATTATGGAATCACCCCCCAATTATCTATTAGTACATTGTTGCTCCTCCTCGGCTTTTATGATGGCCAGAATTCTTTGAGTTCACTAATGAAAAACAATTTTCTCCATCAGAGGTCCAGTTTAATTTGGAAAATTAAGCCCCTTGTCCCCCTTAACCAACAAGTTCCCATATCCGCATGCACTCTTTGCTCTGTGGCAAGATGCATTATCATCCTGAAAAATGTCTTCATCATCACCAAACCTATTTTCTATCAATGGAATGAGGAAAGTGTCCAAAATATCAATGTACACCTGTGCATTGACTGTTCAGGTAATGATTGCCATCTCCTGACTAATCTCTAATGTCTGACTCCATTCATTTATCTATCTATCTATCTATCTATCTATCTATCTATCTATCTATCTATCTAATAATGTTTTTAACTGCTGTGTTTTTGCTCTAAAAACACAAAGAATACAATAACTCTTAAATGTAAGACTGAAAACATTTTATTATGACAGTTAAACAAACCTTAAAGACAACTTTGCAATAAAAAAATAAGTGCTAAATGTGAAAATATACACATAGGTATTTGTAATCAGAAAATATGCTTGAAAAAGGACAAAACTGCAAAATTTTAAATTCAAATAAACTAAAGTTTTCTGGTTGAATTGAATTTTAAAAAAGACATCAGTAGCGATTGATGCAATATATATTCTAAAGAGCAAAATTCAAGGGAGATAATGTATAGAAACTATGAAGAAACTTTAATTTTTATTTATTTTTATTAGATTTCTCAAGAACCGCTGATCCAAAAATTTCAACTCAACACTGCACTGCCTTGTGTGATGACTAATATATCTGGCACATGTCAACTTTGTACAATGGCCAGTTGATTTCTTCAATTGTAGTGAGATGATGATTTGCTTTTGTGAAAATCATCGACTCACGCTAGTCATACCGTAATTATTTATTTGGTAACTAACCGTTTAAAATGTTTATTTTACTTATATTCCTACCTAACACTTATACCACTAGATGCTTTCCTAAATCTAGTTCAGAATCTTCATTCCAAGAAAAATCTATTTCTCCTTTTATTAATTACTGATGTTTGCTGGACTTTGAAGTAGTGCTTCATCTTAACATTTTCAGAATATATTTCTTTCCCCTGTGTTTATGATGATGATTAACTGAGCTCTAGACCTAGACCAAGTCAATTTTTAAAGAAAACCGTTATGCATACTAATAAATAAAAATAAAATAAAAACCAAACTGAATGCATGGATTAAAGGTTGAATTGTGATTTAATGGCTGAAATTCCGCACTTGTTACATTAATACAGCAGTCCCCCTTTATAACACAAGCATTGGAGTCCAAGAAAGACAACCACATTATAACTGAACCGCGGATAATCAAAAGTCAATTACCAGTGCCAAACAAATTCACCAGTGAACGAAGGTGTTATTTTCATAACAAGATCAATGAAATCATGTTAAAACACCATGTAATTATATGTTAATTGATTGCAAATTGAGGAAATTTGATATTTTAGTCATTTGTAAGTAAGTCTTTTGATGAAATTCTGTTTTTATTTTCAGTTTTCTGGATGAGTGGGCGATAATATAGACAAAAATGTGGGGGTCCACCACCCACCCTCCTTGTATCACAAACTGCACATGCTATATCGAGGGACTCCAGTATGGTTAAAGTACTTAACTGATACCTCTAAATTGCAAAACTTTTATATAAGTGTAAGCTATAACCTTATGGAGAGTTGATGCTTTTACTCTATTTCTATTTGTAATTGAAAGCAGTTTTTAGTTCTTAATTATTTCTGCTCTTAGAGGATGATTTAAATAAACAGAAAATCATTAAGAAAATTAACTAAGTCTTGTTTGATAATGGCATATTGTTTACCTTCAAGTATGATCTCCAGAGTTATGGTTTTTACCTCTTCTTTATTGGATTGTCACACAAGTGTTACTTCATACTGAGCATAACATAACTTTGTTATGTGCGGTATAGGTATATAGCATATTATAAACATCTTAATCTTTAGAAAGCCATTTGGGTATTCCACTGTATCAGCTACTTTAAGCAAGTAACAGTATTCTTCTTTTCATTATTATCTCTTGCCCTTGTTCTTTTGAACATGTAATTTTATAGCTTAGGACCTTCTGGTCCATTCCTTTCGTAAGGATAAATGACTTCCATGGGTGAAAACAAAAATTTACTATTAATCCATCTTCCACTCATATGCTAGTATAGCAAATTTACCAAGAGTATGGTTCTAATCTTAATCAATTTTTTTTATCTATTCCTCTTAAAAAACATGTTCAAAATTTACATCTGAGATAATTTCTGCCTGGATTTCTAAGATGAAGAATTATTATTATACTTTAATATAGTTGGACTAGTGTGCTCATCTTGGTTGTTATAGTCATAATGTTTCTGCCGTTACGCCTTCTGATCTTCTTCAAGTGTCTGTTGTATTTGGTAACCTTTTGGGATTATTCATCAACTGATATGAGCTTTCCTCTTGCATGAGCAGAAGAATGAGAACATTCCACTCCAGTAGACTGAATAAAGGGTTCAGTTCAAAATTCCCAGAATTCCAGGTTCCAGAATAAGACATCTAAAAAAAAGGCTGGAGGGTACAATGGCTGAAACATTGTGACTTCAACAACCAAGATGAAGACACTAGTCCAAATAGATTAATGTATAATAATTACAATCAAGACTGAATAAGGTTGTGTATTATATTTCCAATACTGGTAGCTTGTCCTGGTGTCCATGGAAAGACAAATTCGCCGGATATGCCCAAAGCTTCCGCAGTTAAAATAAGCTCTCCTGATTTCCTTGTCACAGTGATGAACAATATGACCAAGCTGGTTGCATTAGTAGCAGCGTTTCATCACAGCATAACAGTAACGTGCTATGTGGCCAATTTCTTTGCAGTTGAAGCAGCGGACTTGTCTAGAGTAGCAATCACTAGCCAAATGAACTACATTGTGGCATTTGTAACAGCGACTAGAGTTGTTTGCTCACCTATTAATTTTCGGGTTTCCAACTTCCCGATTATTGGATTCAGGGATCATATGATCTAAGTTGACATATCAACAGCAGTGACATTTAGAGTCATCAGATCTTGCGGGTTTCAAAAGGTTCATCATACTTCTCCTGTATCTCTTTGCATTTTTCAGTGGACATCCTTCAACTCCTTTTTTAGGAAATTCTGACAGTTTGTCAGAGCAAATTATCTTTTCTCCATTTTTGAAGATTTGTGTCAAACCAGATCTCACCTGGTATTTCAATTTTTCCATTTTCTGACAAGTTTTGTGTTGATTTTGTTGTCAGCTTTGTCTCCAGTCAAACTTCTGAATTCTTGTTTCAGTACTGGTACCTTGTTTTTGTTGTCAGTTTTGTCTCTTTGTTTCAATACTGGGACCTGTACCAGCTCCTCAGAAGCATCCACTTTTGTAATAACATCACTACTGGGGGTGCCTTTTTCGAACATCTGTTGAATGAAAAACTTGAGATTTCTGTTTTAAAGATCAAATCTTTAAAACAAAATTTCTACTCTATATCTTTTTAAATATTTTGTATCCAATATTTTGTGATAAGTAAGTATTCTGTGAGTAGATCTTTTGTTGCCTTTTAAATCTGTTATCATCATCTTTACATTGGTAGATAGAGCGTAGTTGCAAAAAAATGACAGACGATTTAAAAAACAAAAAAAACGGAATGACTAACAGTGATATTTCTGGAGTTGAAAAGGAAAAAAAAGAAAATGTCCGACATTGGTCATGTTGAATTACCAACTTTTTACCCAGAGAATTATTGCAAGTGGTGAGAGGAAATGACTACATGGACCACCACGTCTAAAATTGAAAAGAAGAAATTAGCAACAAATATTTTCTTTTCTCTGATCGGCAGTGCAAGACAGGCGATTTTCGATATGAACTCGGCTGATTTAAATACCGAAGATGGCTTATCAAAGCCTAAATTATAATTAATCAAATCAATCTAAAAAGTTGCCAAGAATTATAAAATTTCTCCAATTCAAAATTTTGGTGATAGAGCTAAAGAAAGTATAAAAGTTAACTTTATCAAGTAGCATCAGTAGAAGTAGTTACTGTGTATCAAACTAATGCTAGCAGATAGCAAACTAAAAGACAGAATTTAAAACAAAAACAAAAACAGAATTTGTTTCTCCAGGGATTTATCTATATCATTTTTATAATCTTTCTTTTTACTAATGGAACAGAAATTTGATGATAAAATTAATTTTTATACTTACTTTAGCTCTATCTTGTAGCACCAGTAAAAGTAGTTATTGTGTAGTTATATAAAATCAACACTAGCAGATAGCAAACTAAAACATGTCATGAGTGAAGTCGTTGTAATATAGTTTTGCATATCCTTACGTTAGGAACATCATGAATAGGATATGACAAAACTAGAGAAGAAACATAAATATGATTTATTCAAGATATTTTTACAAGTATAAAAATATTTTTTCAACAAATGCAAAGCTTAAAAATAGTTCTTCAGATTGCAGAAAATATTTATGAAAGAGCAGGTTATATAAAAAAAAATAAAAGGGAAATTAATATAAATTTAGCTTTGAAGAATTATTTGAAATTCCCATGAAGTATGACCAAAACTTTGATTTTCAAGATGAAGGAAACATTTGACATTACTCAAGCATTTAGAGCATTTCTATAATATCCAAGTTGTAACTAAAGTCACAGTCATGACTGGGATAATATGTACATTCGTTGCATGCTTTGGAAACTTCACTTCAGTAATTAAGGCATTGTATGTTTACTTGTTTCATTATGAAATTGTTGTCACTTATATATTTATACTAGTGATGAAGAGAGAAAAATATGTTATACTCAACACTAGAAGGAGAAAGAAAAGGACCATACATTCATTCATTCAAAAATAAATCTCTTGTATAAAATCTTCTATTCAATAAAACTTTTACTGAAAAAAAACCCAATTAAGCATCATATGTTGCTGGCATTTTTTACCTTTTGAATTTAATTACTATCAACAAAGTGTTTTCTAATCCTTCACCAGCCGAAGGTGGTGCCAATCTCATTAGATAACTTCATTTGTATACACAGGAAATCAGCTGTGTTCTATAAGAAATAGTATATTTAATTAACATGAAAGGGAAAGGAATGTATTAAAAATGAATAATAAATGAGATAATTGAGCCTGTGTAAGTAATTTCTACTCATAGAGAATATTAAGAGCTGCAGCTGCATTTATAGTTAACATTTTTCTGTAACTATTTCTAGCATTAAAGAATAGCGAAAAATCTTTTGCAATATATGTTTAAATGATGACTCTGCCAGAAATGTGTTTAATAACTGCACACTTCATGATATTTCAATCTGACTTGAGTTGCAAGGGCTTCACCAATAATCAGCTGACATTATTTGCTATCATCAATATGCATTTAGGTAGTTCTTTTTTATTTAAAATCTTTTCATTTTTTATTTTAACTTATTTTAATTTAAAAAAATGTTATCTATGTAACTTAACAAGGCGAGAGATGCTATTCTGTTTTTTTTTAACATGAGAACTTGATTCTACAAAATCCTTTTTGGAATTATTCTGTGGTCTGCAAAATATTAAAACGTAGATACAATTAAATAGTTCTTCAGCGGATTGAACTCCTTCTTGTTGTTAGTGTTGTTAACACAACATTTCAGCCAATCCATTCTTCGGCCTTCTTCAGGTGTAAAATTTGAGTGTGATGGGGTAAACAGAAGTTTTTAAAATTTTGAATGGGCTAACCCTTATAACATTTCTTTGTCTTTGTCTTTTCCAGTTTGAGTTGGTCAAGCAGCGGAAGCCATATCGAGTTGAACTCTGCACTTGTCAGACTAATGCATTTAGTCGATATGTTGATATGAGCTGCCTCTTTGATTTTTCTCTGCTTCCAATAGCATTCTCTGTCAATAATCTGGATTTCCTTCCAGAGAAGAAAATTGTGGCCTTTCTCTCTCCAGATGTGATCAGTCATTGCGGATTTTTCTATCTCGGACTTGATTATGGCTTTTTTGTGTTCATCAAGTCCAACCTTGAGGGGTGCGGCCCATTTCTCCTGTATAGATTAAACCACATTTACAGGGGATGATGTATACACAGTTGTTCACCAGTTTTGGGTCACATTGCTTAGCAGACCTCAGAGTGTGCATGTTTGTTTGAAAACAACTCTGATATTGTAAATGTTACAGATTTTTGTATCCATTCCCCTATCCTCTTTAGGTAGGGTATGTGTATCATAGGAAGAGGGGGCATTGGAGTTGGAACCTTAGTAGTAGTATTATCGGCTCTCCCTTTCCTGGTCACAGTATGGGGCGGTTATCCATTTCTTTCGGGTGCTTGCCTGAAACTTGACAACTGTTCCTCCTCCAATTTCGGTGTGCTAATAATGGTTGCTGCTCAGACTCTCAAGCAGTTGATTAAGCCCTTTTTAACACAGAAGGAGTGGTGGTTTGAATTAAATTTCAGGTAGAGTTCAGTATGTGTGTGTTTTCTGTAAACAGCTGTGTGCCCAGACCATTTGCTGTGCGTGTCACCATGTTGTATAGTGCCTTCGTCCTCGGGAGGAAAATCGTGAACTTGGACAATCAAAAAGGAAGACTCGAAAAACTTGTTTGTAAAAATATGAGACATATTTTTATTTCATAGCATACATTTTTATCAGACAGAGAATGAAGAGTGGGAGAGAAATAAGGTGTGCCTGAGAGACCGTTCCCAACAGGGACACCGGTCTTGTGTCTTCCAGCCTGGCTTAGACGATATGTCTCTCTGGCTGAGTCTTCTGAGCTTCTCCGTCTTGTCCTGAGCTTCTGTCTCAGCTCTGTGCTTTATAGGGTTTTCAAACGCCCACGCTGGTGTCGTTTCCGGTTTCCACATCCTATTTTTGGACACCTACGTTTATGCTAAGGTGGCCGGGTCACTTCCACTTCCACACAGGTGTTTGACCTTGTGGTAGTATATCATAACAACCAGAGCATCCAGGAAAAGGAGCATATAGTTGTCTTCTTTTTCCATCATGAATTGTATGGAAATCTGATCGAGTTCATGTGGTTGAAGAAGACTTGTATGTCAGTATAGTGGGGCCACAGTAAGAATGTATTGTCCACATATTTAAGCCATAGTTATGGTTTCTGTGTTGATGAGCCTATGGCCAGATCCTCAAAAAATTTCATATATATATATTAGCAATAATCAGAGAAATTGATGAGCCCATAGCCAAGCTGTCATCTTGCTGGAAAATATCGGGACCAAGTTGAAATTGTGTGGTTCGCACACAGAACGTTAACAACAACATTAAGTTATCGACGGGTATGCTGGTTTGTTCCCTGTCACCTTCCAACCTCACTTCAAGGCTCACTGTAAATAGTTTAGGTGATATTGTATCGCCTTGTCTTACTCCTTTGGCTATCTTTATCTTGTTTGTATCTTGTAGTCTAATTATTGCGGAGCCAATTTTCGTACATGTTCTGGATGATTTGTATGTAATTTTCTTTAACACCTTGTTCAGGCATTGAGTTGAAGACTGCTGTGTGTTCTACTGAGTCAAATGCTTTCTCATAATCTACGAAGGCCAAACAGAGTGATTTGTTGTAATCTAAGGACGTTGCGATTAGTTGATTTATTGCATGTAGGTGGTCTATTGTTGAGTAGCCGCTTCTGAAGCATGCCTGCTTGCATGGTTTGTTTTCGTCTAGAGTGCCTGTTAATCTGTTTGTGAGTATTTTTGTGAATAGTTTATATACGTTGGATAATAGTGTAATAGGGCGGTAGTTGCCAAGGTTGTCCTTATCTTCTTTCTTGTTGAGTAGTTTTTAGGAACTTTTCTCTCTTTTATACTATCACAGCGCTGTATACTTTCAAGCATATGTGCCTATCGTGGTATGTCGAGGGGTTAATGTCAAAAAACAATTTATACACGCGAGACGCAAAAAACAGATTAAAAAATGATATCAAAATAAATGTTTCGTACAGAATAAACAAACTGGGTAATAAAAAGGACAACATTTTTTGGTGGGCTATAATTGTAGTTTTTATCAAACAATAAAACAGGAAATATTCCGGGGATAGAAAATAGTCCCTTGTCCGCTGAGGAAAAACTCTGGGAGAGAAAAATAGTCCCTTGATCGTTGAGTAGAATTCCGGGGGTGAGAAATGTGTCCTGGTTGAGGAAAATCAAATAGTGGGGTTTCAAATGGTTTATAAATGTTGACTTTGGTCCACAGCCTTTAGAAAAAACAAAAGAAAGAAGAAGAGCATATACCTCCTCGAAGATCTTGTCTCCCCTTGTCTCCCCTCGAGCAGCAAACATTTGTGCTTCCATCCTCTTCACTGCTCGGGTGCTACTGCTCTCCTGTCTCTTCCTTTCTTCCTCCCTCCATGCCGAATTCAAATCCCAGTGAAACGGGATCTTCCCAAAATCTTTCCTTTGTCTCTCGCGCGCCAATTTTTTAAATCTTGGACCCACAAGATTCTCTGTTTACATTTTTCTTTGTCGTTCCTCAAGGGACATAACTCAGATGGATGACTCAAGAGTTATCTCCCTTCCATTCTCTCACATATACATTGTGCGAATAGCTGTGCTAGTCCTTTGTGCAAGATTTCTCCTGCATAGATACTAGCGATATATCAGACATAACAGTAGAAGAAGTAGTATTTGCACTAAGAAATATGAAACTCGGTAAAGCACTCTAGAAGGTCTGTCGTTATGCCATCCTCGCCTAGTGCTTTACTGAGTTTCATATTTCTTAGTGCAAATACTACTTCTTCTACTGTTATGTCTGATATATCGCTAGTATCTATAGGTTTATTAGTTTGTAGTATGTTTATTTTTTAATCAGTCATATTTGTACATGACTTTAGCAGACATATGTACATCAGCTGTCATAAGTCCACTGCTGGACAAAGGCCTTTCCCATCTCTTTCCATGACAACCTTGATTGCATTGACTTCTGCCATGTCTTACAGGCAAACCTTTCTATCTCATCCCTCCATCTTGTGTCAAGTCTATTTCTACTGCGTTTACTATCCCACCAGGCACCAATTGGTTAGCCTTTTGTTCCACCTGTTCTCATTTCTTCTTGCTAAGTGTCCAACCCATCTCTATTTTTCTCGCTTAATTATTTGTATAATATCTTTCAAACTGGTCCACCCACAAATCTATGTTATCTCTAGCATTGCTCTTTCCAAAGCTCTATGTGCAATTATAAATTGGTTCTCAGTTCGTTTTGTTAATTTCCATTTTTGCATCTGTAAGTCATAGCTGGTATTATGCATTCATTGTACACTTTGTGCTTGAAGCACATTTGCAAGGTACTTTTTCACAAGTTATAACTAGTTTATAATATATAACTATTAACAGCAATACATGTTAAACAGGCTAGCAATGAGAAATTAATTAAACTGAAAAAATGATCTGCTCAATATACCTTTTAGGGGTGCTTGTCAAGTCATCTTTCTTTAGATACATAGACATTATTTTGGTAAGTTTCTCTACACTTGACAGATTATGTAAGGATATTTTTATAGTATAATATACTATAAAAATATCCTTACATAATTTCAATACACTTGAAAATTGAAATGATAAACTCAAATCAATCTTTTTATTGTTTGGAGGATATAAATTTGAGTCCTTGTAACTGAATTGAACATGGGATACAACAGCTAGAGAACCATCATATCATCATAGATAGGAATTAAGATGTTATCATATCTCAAAAGATATATTAATGTTTTTGTGGGTTGATTAATGGAAAATTGAGTACTAGTAAATTTTATCACAGGAATTATAGGATTAAAAAAAACACACTAAAAAGAAAAAGTATGTTGGGTGTTTTTTTACTGAAGTTATTAGTATTTCAATAATTCTTGACTGGTTAAATAGTTTTTATTACAGTCGAAGTTGGTTCAGGCTAAAGGTAATCAAAAAGCATTTCTACTTAAAAACAGTAAAGCATATTAAACTTATTTCAGTCTTGTCACTTTGAAGTTATTTGACATATCTGAGATGTCTAGAAAATATTTCTTTCTATGCTAACCCATTGTTGATCAGTTGGGATAGAGTCTTCTTAATTCTTTGAATTTAATATCCTGACAAACTGTGCTAATCTTAATGTAGGTGAAATAGAATGCTAGTCTGGTGAGTTCAAACAAACCAAATACTGATATAATTGCATGAATTTATCCTTGAAATGTATGAGATGAGTTGATGTTTTGTTTCTTCTGCTTAAGATAATGATCTCAATTAAAATGATAATCACCTGTCACAGAAAAGGAGAATAAAAGATAACAGATAACTTTTTTTAGAACTGCTCATCTTGTGTCAAACATCCAACAGAAGGGTAATCTAGAAAAGAGAGGTAGCAAGAAAAACAAGGGCTAAAGGAATAATCAAAGTTGATGGCCTGTTAAGATTTTAATCATTTACAGAGTTGTCAAGTGATTATTCCAAATGGGAATTTTCATAGAGGAACAAACTATTCTGGAAAATTAATTAGTGGCTTGTAAATAACATTCAGCAACATTAATAAGTGAGCTTTTGAAAAGATGCTGCTGACATATTTTCTGTTAATTGCTTTCTGCTTGTTTGTAGTCACTCTTGCTCTTCCCACTAACCTTGATCCTTATACTCCTGACCACCCCACACAAACATTTGCTAACCAGTGTTATCATTTCTACCTAAAATTAATCTTATTCGTAAGCTGTCCACCTGAAACTGTCTCATTAATTTGAAGAGGGAACATTAGCTTATTGATCTACCATCATATTGCTGTTATCTTTTGCAATTTTATGTCAAACACAATGAGAGCATTCCTGTTTTATCATTCCTTCTGATTTTTACTCACTATTAGGTGTCAGAATGATGGAATTGCATTTATAAGTAAAATAATGATATATGGATTTTGGTATCCGCAGAAAATGAATGCAGAATTTTTTAAAAATGCAAATTCTTCTAAAGTTTATAAAAGAAATTAACATTACCCCCAAAATATATAATGCATATATAAGTCTTTCCATACTTAACAGCCGGTGTTGACTGATTTAAAGAAATCACTGAGAGTCAGACAATACCTGTATATATAAGTCAGAGGTGTCACATCGTCTGCTATAGAAACCACCTAAACATGGGTGCAGCCCAACCAAATTTGGCATGCATATGCAATGGATGGTTTTAAAATAAAAGTGTTTAAAAAGAAAGTTTTTTTTTAAGGTTTTAGAGTGGGGTGGGGTTCTATTTACAAGGTAACTATAATGCTACTGGACGCTTACTTTCTGTACAATATACATCTATTACTATAAAGATGGCGAATGTTTGTTATCTTGCCTGTATCTGTCGAATAGACTCCCAAATGGCTATACCCTAGGGGCTGAAAATTTGTTTATACGGGTAACTTGACCCCAACATTAATAGGATAGGGGCACTGACCTCCAAGATCCTTACAGGTCAATTTAGGTTCAAAACTAATTTTTTGGCTCCAATTTGTAAGCTTTTATTTAAAGATTTATTTCTAAAAAAATTGGTGTAAGTACCAATAGTTAAACGCATGGAAAATGGAATCGGCGGACAGAGTTTAAACTCCGACAGAGAAAATTAGATGTTTCAAATTTTTATTTTATGTGCTTTCAAACTTTCTGGAAATTATTAAGTTTTGTGAACGGATGTGAATTTCTCTTTCTCTCAGTGCTTTTAAGGAATCTAACCCTAACTCGACAATAAAACATGTTTTTCTTTGAGCAAAAACCCTACCCCTAACCCCAAGCCAAACATGATAATAGAACACAGGCACTATTTGAATCCAATGATTCCACCTCAAGAATTATGCAAAGTAGCTTAAAACAAGGGTGATTGAATAGTCCTACAACTCTATATATTAAGATTTAATCACTTCACCCGTAATCTATGACCCAGCCTTCCACAAAATTTCATTGAAATTCATCGAGAAATTTTAGAGGCATTGCATGGCCTGAAAGTAAGGGTTTAGTTTAGCATTATAGTTACATTGTAACATTCCTGAAGGAACTGCAAGTTTGATTGTTCCATTGCAGCAGAGGAGATCCACCCCAAAATATATTGACCCTCCTTCCACAAAATTTCATTGAAATTCATTAAGAAGTTTTGGAGATATAGTATTTTATAGCTACACTGTGAAAAATTACTGGATCTGCTCCAAAATGTAAATACTTCTTCCTTAGCCCATTGCTCGCCCTTCCACAAAATTTCATTGAAATTCATTCAGAAATCTTAGAGATATCACATCAACCGAAAGTAAGAGTTCGTTTTAGCTTTATCGATTTAAATATAATTATCTCTATGAAACCCCCCTTCAAAACGTGCAATACACAGCATTAAGACCTAGCAATTGGCATTGGAATGGCGTTGTTATCTCGAAAACTGTAGCGCGAAAGTGGCGCAAAAATGATAATAATAATAATAGTGATAAATATAAGAATAATTAGCTTGTACACAACATCAGATCCATTTGAGAAAATAAACAAAAAAGCGTCACCAAGCTGCAAGTGGTCTCTCTGGGTGGAACGCCCAGGGGGAGAACAACCCGGGAGATGGGTAGTGCGCCCCCAAAATAAAATTATTATAATAATTGATACAAAGGAAGTGCTTTGACATTGTGCTTAATGGCTGGTGAAAATGATCTTTAAGCAGGTAATAATGATTTTTCAGTTTGTATATATGTATATGGCTTTCTTTGCTACCGTAACCCTGCAAAAACGGCACATGGTAAGCAGATTTCTTTTTACGGCTACACTCTCCAAATGCTCTAACTTAAAGCATAAAACAAATCCAGGTGATTTTCAACTGTTACATCATGTTTTAGGATTTCAATTTATAATATAACTATAATGCTGAATTATAGTGGTGTACACCTACTGTGACTTTGTGATAGAATGTTATGACTTCATATGAGAACATTTTGACTTCATAAGAGAATGTTTATTCTGAAAACACTTTTTTAGAAAGTTGTTTTTTTACCTGACCACGTATTCTGATAACACTTTTTTGGGAAGTCAGTTTTTACCTGACCTCATATTCTGATCACACTTTTTTCTCTTTTAGGGGTCAAAATTGAGAGGAAAACTTTTTTCTTTTTTAGGGGTAAAATGTGAGGAGAAATTTTTACTCTACTCAAACAATCTTTTTCAAGATATTATGAGAAACATTGTAGTCAGGACATCTACATTTCTGTTGACTACAAAATATCTTTTTTAGATTGAATCAAGTCATTCAGTTTGGGAGGAAAAATAGGTCCACATGCCTAGGGTGGATTATCTTTCGCCTCCTGTTTTTTTCTTAGTCCTAAGAGTGTCTATTTTAAGGTAATAGGCAGTGGACCTTCTTTTCCTCCTAAATTAATTTCATTAGAAAGGAATGTAAAGTTTACAAATTCAAGTCACTTGGGAAATCCCTGGAATGATTACTGGAAACTTTTGTACTTGTGTATATTGTTTATTTGAAAGAGAAAGGGCATTAAATTTGGGTGGAGACTGAAATATCTTTTTTAAAATAATTTCTTTGACATAACATAATAGGAGGAAACAATCAGGTTATCTAAGTTGTGAGTACATCTGAGTCAACTTTTGCCCCCTGCATTATTACAAGAAATAGTGTTAGATAATAAGAGGGTATATGGTATATTTTGTAAGTATAATATTTTTTTTGATAAGTACACATGATTTTGCCAAACTGAAAAATATATGTCAAATTCCATATGCCTTAGGAAATTTGACATATATGTTATGTTTACAATAACAGCAGAAAGAATGCAATGGACAAATCACCTGTCAGGCACCATAAGTAGTTGTTGTCATTTCAGGCCATCAAAATCAGCCGGTGACATGATTGTAAATGTCAACAAGAAGATAAGAATGTTTCTCACTTTAAGTAATTTCAAAGTGTGAATTCACGAGTGACAATAGTTGACACATATTTGGCACGGTTGACATGAACCAAGATCAGCCCTCCAAAACAGTATAAATATGGGCAACGAATTGAAAGTAGTGGGAGACCACCGGGAGAAAGCTGAGAGGCAGCGGTGTGGCCTGAGGACCATGGTCTCCTCACCTGTAAAAGTGTCGCTAAGATGAGAATTTTCCTCTCTGTGTATCTCTCTCTCTCTCTCTGTTGCAGTTAACACACAAATAATGCTCTCTTCTAAGCCAGCATAAAAACAACATTATTTACAAAGAAAAGTGTCCTTGGCTTATTTTGCATTTTTGTAAAGTAAAATCCCCCACCTCCAGGCATCAAGAAAGTTTGACCAGCAACAAGTCAACAACCGATCAGCAAATAACCAGCGCAAGTCGTTAATCATTAGTTATATCCACAACAACACTACAACACAACAGATCAACAAGCGGTCAACATCCTATCCACACTACAACACCCCAGTTAATAGTCATATACACCACCTACAATGTAACAATAGTTATTTGGAGTGATCAGTTTTCTGATATAATATGTAATTAACAGCTTAATTGGACACCCTAGTGCAGATTTTATAAGCTGTGCATCCTGATAGTTTCTAAACAAGTACTTGTGCAGGATGTTAGAAATATTATTTACATCAAACGTGCCATTATCAACAATCAAATAAGATTCCAGCTGAAACAATGTACACAACAAAAATTGGGATGATAATATATATCTGTACTTAGGCAACATTTACTACTTTGTTGTGTCTTATTTATTGTGATTGTGAACGTAATATAGTTTGTATTTAGATATGCTATCATCTCTAGTACCTATGACCGTCACTGACTGATGGGCTGACATACCGAAACAAAATTTGCTGATTTAGTTCTTTTGGATCTAGATCTATCTTCTTTTTGGTGCATTTAGCTCCTATAAGTCAGTGACTGATTGACCTACCAAAATAACATTTTAAAGAAAGGGACTTTTAAAGGAAGAGTCTGCTAAAGGAAGGTGCTTTTAAAGAAACAGGCTTTTAAAGGAGGTAGCTTGGAAAGAAATGGGCTTTCAAAGGATGAGCTTTTAAAGAAATGGGCTTTCAAAGGATGAGCTTAACTGCGGGGTGGGTATGGGCAATATTCAAGGGTGGGTGATAATGATAGTAGGTGAAAGATGACAAACTTGTCTGTTATATAAAAACTAAGTGTGATTAGAAAAAATATATGTATACCAAAAAAAAATATATATATGTATACCAAATTTCAGTTTTTAAAAACAAAATATTTACATATTGGTATCAATGACTTGACCCTTTCAACCCTTAGCCCTGTGTCTTCAGATACCCTATACCTATACTGTGTATATTGGCTTATGGTATAGCACACAGCCCAAAATATTGGGTTCAATGGAAAATTATGTTTTTATTCATGGGTTTCTGGATGAGTGGTACAGGTAAAAATGTTTGGGTCCACCAACCACCCACCTTATATCGCAAAACGCACTATAATAAACTGTGATATATAGGGGGATGCCTGTATTACTATCATTATTATTACATAAATGCAGCCTTTGATGTGAAAAGTGAAAGTATAGTCTGATTTGTACAGCTAGACTCTTACGCACATCTTGTTTATATTGGGCTCCTTGTATATTTTACAGTTGAATATCCTGGCTGTGTTTTTGGTATCTGGCAAAATGAATATCAGCATGACATTTATGAGTTGTACAATTTTGCAAAGATTTGATAAAGACTTTTATCAATTCTAATGATTTTTATTGACTATGTATTATTTTCCACTAAAAACAGAATTTCCCTTTGAACCTGTAAGCCCAATATTTCGGGCTGAGCGCTGTTTTACTACACTGTAAGACCATTTGATGACATAGGTAACATAACTCCTGCCTCACCACTAAGAAATATATTTGACTTATGTCCGCAAACCAACTGTAAAAATGAAATGAATTAGACAAACAAATTTCTGTAATCAATGTACAAAACTTATATGGGGTATCTGAAGGCACAGGGGCTAAGGGTTCAAAGGGTTTTATTAGTCATTGATGCGAATATGTAAATATTATAATACTGAAATTTGGTATGCTTTGTTAATATTGTAGTTATTTTGGTGGCATTATTTAATTTAGTTTTTATATGATGAACAATCTTTGCTGTCTTCCACCAATCAACCACCCTTGAATATCACCTATATCACGCAGTTATCATGGCTCAGTTATAATAAGGAATTCAAAAATACACTTTATTTTACCATAAAATAATTCATTTATAGGTATTTCAGAATTTTACAAAGAAATTTCAAGTATACTTTATAAACAAAATTGTGGATTTAATTCATGGAGGAGATACATACATATATATATATATTGTTAAAAAGAGAATTCTACCAGTTTCTCAATGGTGTAGATTCCCCAAAAAAGTTACAGCCCAAAACACGAAGCTAAGTATTTTATGAAAAGTACACAAAAGTACATAGTCCAAATTCTATGGATCATAGAATTAATTTTTGATTGTGGTATATACACATATATATTGTTAGAAAGGGAGTTTTATCAGCGTTCTAATGGTGTATGTTCCCAATGTGTATCTGTTGGGCTTAAAGAGTTACAGCCCAAAACGAGGTATATATGAAGGTATATATATTCATACACCCTTAGAAAGAGAATTCCCTCAGCTCTCAAATAGTGTAACTT
>VCCN01000420.1:16037828-16052805 GCA_006491835.1 Architeuthis dux | reverse complement strand
GGGGGCGTATACATAATCTAGTTATATATATTGTCACATATCCTTCATGAATTAAATCCACATTTTGTTTTATGCAAACCTACATAATGGGAGCGGGGGGGGCTGCATGGTAGGCCCTGCTGCCCCCCCCCCCTAAAAGGTCTAGTTCAGCAATATAGTTACATTGTAAATAGAACCTCCTTTCTGAAACATAATGTTGCAACAGTTGCACATCACATGTGTTATTAATATGTTTTTAATGCACCTCCTTCCACAATGCTGTTTCTGTCAGCAAATTTCTTCCCTTTTGAAATGGATTAGATCGTTGTATACATTCGTATGTTCAATTTCTTCACCTTTTCTTAAGCATCAGCATCTCCCTTTCCTTCCTTTCTTCTCTCCTTCTTTCTCTCTCCCTTCTGGCTCCCCCTCTTCTTTCCGACCCACAGTGTGGGTATCTTACTCATATTTTAATTTCCCCTGGGAGTGACAGTGAAAGTTGTTGGCAAATGAGGGTGGGGGGCATTATAACAACCTTACACAGCAATAATAAAGAAATTCCTTTGTTTGATGGAACAGTTTTTATGTGGTTACTCAATTTCTATCTATGCTCTTTCTCATTGATTTTGAATCAGGTATTTGAAAATGGGTTTCACCTTATTAGGTCTGTTCATTACATTTACTAAATAGTAAATATGATCTAGCTCTTGTTACACCACTATCCTATTTTTTAAAAGTGCCTTTGGGTCAAGTTCACCAATTATGTTGATTTAATTAACTAAAATTAGATTTTGCTTGAAATTTTGTTGTGCAAAATTGTTACACTGAATGGTCTTTTCTATCTTTGAAACATCAAAAAAAATAACTACAATAGTTTTTGACGCCTCCTGAACGTTAACAATAGATATGGAAAGAATCCCAGTTTTGTTAGTCCTTTGAGCTAAATGATACTGGAATGTGTGCTGAGAGCAGTAAATCTTTTCTGAGTGAAATAAAATTGGTAAAAACTATTAATTAAATAAACTAGTTCTCTCTGTAGTCCTACCAGTTGACAGAATTTCCAAGTACATTTTGTTCATTATCATTTATGAAACCTTCAAACCAAGTATGTATTAATTCCATTTAGACCGATCAACTTGTTTCTTTTTTAACCTCTGCTAACAAAGTTGGAAGTGGCATATATATTCACTCGTGTCTCTCTATTTGTCTGTCTGTCTGTCCTCTCAATACCTCCAACAATTTTCAATGAATTTCAATTGGGGCAGATCCAGGAATGTTTTTTTTGCAATTACCTCCCCTGCATCGTAACTATATATGAACTGATTTTCATTCTGTTTTAGGGACAATTGTGTTGGCAGAGGTCTGCGCTCTCTGAGAGCTTTCTAGTTTATACTTATTTTTAGAATTTTTATTTTATGTAGCCTAAATCTGGCATGCATAAAAGTAATGAATATCTGGAGAAGACAAAACAAGTCAAGGATTTTGCAAGGTTTTTAAAATTTGAATATTTTTTTAATTAGTTCTTGAATTTTACAGACAGATTAACATGTTAAGCACCAAAAGAAGTTAATTAACCCTTTTACTGGTTGATTCTTCCACCTATCAGTATCACTCAGTGAATCTTTTCATGAATAAGCTAAAAAATTACAATAATATAACAACAATTCCACTTACAATCAAATAACATATTCTTTGTATTAAATGTTTAATAACCATGTCTGTGTTTACAGTTAAGACTTCATCAGGTGTATGAATTGTGAGTTTGTCTTATTTATCGTAATTTTTGTATGTTTCTACTGCAAATTTATTTAATTTCTGATACTTTTCAAAGCACTCATTGCGACACAACCCAACTCTGCATTATATAGGCATTTGTTAGAGTTCTATCAAACAAGTGAAACATAACCTTTCTCCACTGGTGATGTTTTTTTATGTGAATGTAATTTACCAATGTATATCTGCCTTTGAAACCAACAATTGATTCATCAATAGAAATACCAGGCCCTAAATCATATTCTCTTGCCCAGGAATCGTTCCAAAAATTCAAAACAGAACAGAGTTTTTACTGAGGGTCATAGTTCCAGCTACCTTGTTTAGGTTCATTAGCATTATCAGAAAAGTGTATAAACACTGAATGTTCTCAAAGGTCTGGGTTTTCATTACATGCTTAAACAATGGAGTGTCTTGTGAGTAATTGGTCATGTTTCAGTACTCCCCAATGCTGTGTTTTTGATTAAGTCCCATATTGAAATACAGTCCAATAAAGGCATGCATCTGCGGTACATCTATCGAGTTCCATGATATCGTGAATGCCCCTGCAGTACACCAGCTTTTGCCAAATTCCATCTGTAGTATTTATTAGTCTCATCAACTAACAGATCCCAAAGTGACTTGTTTGTATTGTTCTGAAAAAATATGTCAAAATACTCCAGGTGGTTTGTCATGTGGAGAATTCAAGGTCGGACCTGTGTGTGATGTAAAGTCATTCACATTTGGTGGCTGATCTTGCTGCAAATATCTTATAGTTTTCCAGAAGTTATCCTAATTCTCACAAATTACTTTACTGATCACCATTCTCAGAAATACCAAGCCTGACATTGTTGTGTCTGTGATCAGTACTGTTAACAACAATGTCAACATCACCTTTACCAGTAGTAGGCCTACTTCCGTGTTCACTATCGTTTGCTTCAGATGCTGATTCTTCATCATCATCAAACAGGCAATGTATCTAGGCACAATGTAGTGCTGAGTGAACACTTGGTTTTAGCCAGAGTTTACTCCAAGTGTTCATTTAAATAACAAACAATAATGTAGCTCTACCAGTAAGCCAATGGTGACAGAAATGTTGTTTGACCAGTAGAAGGGTTAATGTTTTCCGTTAATTTACCTGTTAAGTACCAAACCACATTAATTACATAATGTCCCTCTTTCTGAAATTAGTGCCTTGTCTTCATTTTGTCCTCTGCACACTGCTGTGACTAATACCTGCTTCCCAGTGATGTTATTCAGTCTCTGGGGGATCCCCATCATTCTAGTTTTGGCCTACACACATCAGCTAAGAACACATTGGTCTGAAGGTATTAACCCTTTTTTCACTCTTCTCTTTTTTTGGCTGTCTTTTTGTTTATGTGCTTGTGAGCTATAGCACAATTTTGGTCTCAGTTTATGAAATTTATGATAGAGCGGAACTCTTCGAATATTTCTGAATGATTGACTTGCTGACAATTGATTTAAACTTATATTAATATGTACTACTTGAATTAAAACAGCAACGTTTACCTTTACATGTTACCCAGAGTCTGATTTTCACATTTAAATGAATGTCAACCAGCTCTTTTCTAAATGCGGAGCCTGGCCAAAGGAGGAGGTGGTTTGGGCCAGGCTCCGCATAGGACATACTCATATCACACATTCATACCTCTTGAAAAGTAAGAGCCACCGATGTGTACAGCATGCCAAGAACCATATACAGTGAAACACCTGATAATGAACTGTGGCGACCTAAGCCTGACCCAAGTAAAATACTTCCAAGCAAACAACTTAAAAGAACTCTGTAACAATGTCAAACTGTGCAAAATATTAGAATTTCTGAAAGTAGTTAGACTTTACATGAAAATATAACTCTAACAGCCTAAATACAATATCCATATACACCCATTTCTCTCCTCTACCTATAAAACACCACGCCAAAACCAATTCATAACTTTACTATATATATAAAAAAAACAACAAATTTTTTAAAACCCTATTAAAACCTAACAGAAATATTTTCTGACCCTCGATTTCTAATTTTAATCGATTCTGGCATTAAATGACCCACCAGGGGGTTGATATGATGATAAAGCAAACAGTCAATCAACTTTTCTAAGGAAAATATAAAATAATTCTTGAAAACCAAATCAAACAGTTAAAAAAATTATTAACAAGGAATCATTTCATCTTTCTACCAGTAATGGAAATGGGTTTGGGAAAATAGGTATACGGTAAGGCTTGGTTTTGGTATATGGTGATGTCTCCATTAGTAGACCACACAAAAAACCTAGAAATTAAGAAGTAGGTATATGCTGTACCCCTGTGTACCCCCTCCCATTTCCATCGCTGCTCCTTACTGACTAATAAGTAGCTTTACATTACCATTAAACGTACTATTAAGAAATAAAAATGTATTTACTTGATAACCTTGTACTATAAAGTGTTGATCTTGGAATAGATTTATTGTACATTTTTATTTTTGTATTAGATTTTTTGTTATGTTGATTTACATGAAACTAAAAAATTTTTTCTTCCTATATCTACATGCAAAGCTCAGTTCTTACCTCTACTTACTTATTTTCTTTGATGTTTGTTTATAAATAAATTCAAACCAATGCTGCTAGGTTTATCATTAAATGCAGGCAACCTCAGAGAATTCACTCATCACTTTCCATGTACATGTATATTTTGATGGCCCTCGTTTTATTCAGTGTCAGAGGAAATATCCAAGACATTACCTACTGATTTCTTTCCTTACATGATTATGATAACATCCAACATAGTGCATTCTTTGAGAGATTTTCTGTTTGAATTTCTGAGATGAGAAATTATCATTATTATACACTGATTTATTTGAACTTGTGTCCTCATCTTGGTTGTTATAGTTATAATGGCTGTTGTACCGTCCCGCCTTCTTTAGGTTCCTTTCATATTTGGTAACCTTCTGGGAATTTTGAACCACACCCTTTATTCAATGCATGATAGAAATGATATCTCATATTAGTTAATTCTTCTTAGTTAATTCTTCCTTCTGAAACTGCTTCTGCTTGTTCCATTGAACCAGAATATATGAATTTCTCTGCTTGACCCAGGTATTGAACACACGAATACCAGGTAACTACATATACTTAACCCTTGCTTATATCCACTAAACTGTTTAAATTTTGGTGGAATTTTGGATCTTTAAACCTAATCTCAGTTCTTTCCTAATCAAAGACTCCTATATAATGTTCAATTTGTTGTAACTTCATTCCACAGAGATTGGTGACCCCACTTGTCCCTCTACACATGATCAGGCATACCTGATTTCATAATCTCTCCAGTGATTATGGCTTTTCGATGTTCTTTGAACCTTACTTTTAAAGAGCAACTGGTCTCACCTTTGTATTCCTTGCCACAACTGCATGGAATGCCATCCACACAGTTCTTGGTCACATCTCGTCTAATAGAAGCTTGACTCTGGTGAGATGTCCTTGAAGGGTGGAACTGCTTTTGAATATTGTTGTGATGTTGTATGGACTGTAGATCCTTTAAATCCTTTCCAACATGCTTCTGATGTAACATAGATTGTGGCTGTTTTCTGACTAGTGTCATCCACTTTTGTTCCTCTGCTAATGGAAGCCAATTTTATGCTTGCAGGGTAGTTGTTACTCCAAAGGGTGTTCCTAATACTGATCATCACCTGTTGCTATGTGCCTGGTTCATCACTTATGAGTTTGGCTTGATGTTGTAGACATATGGACAATCCTGTTATTCACATTGCATGGATTGTGGGAATCAAAATTCAGATATCGTCTGGTTAATCCTGGCTTACAATATAGGGGTCTCTTAGACCTATGCTCTCTGCGAGTTATTAGTACATCCAGGAAGGCCAGTTTATCATTTATTTCCTTTTCCATTGTGAACTTTATTGAAGGTCTCATTGAGTTCTCATGGTCAAGCAGTACTTGCACATCTTCCTGGTGAGGCCAGAGAATAAAGTATATCAGCAAGATGGTTGGCTTCAATGATGTCATTTTTAAAGTCATTTCCTCAAAGTATTCCATGTATATATTTGCCATCACTGGACACAAAGGCAATCCAATAGCCATGCATTCTTTCAACTGGTATAGGACAGACTTCAATTGGAAGCATGTTGTTTGTAAACAGACTGTCAACATCTCCATTAGATTGTCTATCAGGATACAGTTCCCCAAGGTAAGGGTCAGATTCCAGTTCATCGCCTGTAGGAACCTTGGTGAACAGGCTCACAACATCCAAACTCACCATCTAGTAGGAATGAATATGAGCATCTTTAATTGCCTTCACAAAAACTATAGTAATCAAGATGAGGATACCAGTTTGTATAAATCACTATATCATAATAGTTTTAAGGAATGTTCTTTCATAATTTTGTATTTTGTTCTTACTAATGGAATCTTTTACTGGATTGCTCAAACTCGAATACATATTCTTTTTATAACAGAAGCAACATTTGATAAATGTATAATTTTGTGTGAAAATCCATCATACATAACTGTGTATATCACCTTAAAATGATTCTGACATCTTTTTGACTAATAATGATTATACCCACACATTCAGATTAGTTCAGTGAGGTCATTAAATACAAATTATATGAGCCACAAATTTATTTTTGTCACTATTTATTTATTTTCATTACTTTTATTATTTCTATGTTTCTTAATACGCATTTACTTGTGGCTCCAAAAGATTTTTTGTTAGGAAAAAATCTGATTCATAGAATAAGAAAACTTATTAGACTTTAAAGAATTCAGCATTAATTCATAGTTTTAAAAAAATGTGTATATTAGATATAGGAAATACTTTGGTTACTGAATACTTGCGATTTGTACAATTCAAGATCAATGCTCAACAAGATTAGCAGCCCTCAGGTTTTCTTTTGCATGTTAGAAATTTTAAATTCTGGCTTCCAAATCTTACAGAAAAGGCTGTTAATGAAAAATATACACCTTTTGAAAGGCCATCACATACATATAAATTATAGCAAGAATAAGTCTTCAAATGAGTTGGTAAAATGGCCCTTACTATGTTTTACTGATTCCATTAAAGCCACTTAATGTATGCAAATAGTAAGCAGTTACTTGTTTCTTTGTATGTTAGCTTTTTGTATTGAATTATATTTCTTTATTGGATTATAATGAGAGAGCTTTGTGCAGGATCACATAAAATATGGGAAAGATTAGGTACAAATTTGTTTTGAACAGATACTACAATATTTGAGAGTTGAAAAAAAGAGAGAATATTGCTTGCTGTGAAGTTTAGCAACCTTTCTTAGAGAAATTGGTCTTATGTCAACTATTTTCAGTGAGAATGCATTATATATTCTTAAGTTTAACTTCTTTAATATTTAGGTATTCTGTGTAGCATAATTTTATGTACACTTTATAATGATGAGAAACATTTAATGTACTTATTATATCATCTCATTTCAGGAACCAACAATCTTAACTGAAGAAATTGCTGGGCAAAGTCTTTCTCTTTTATGTAAAAGTGGAGATGGTTTGTCACATGCCTTTGTTCAATTAGATCTCAAAGAAAAGTGAGTAAAATTTATTTGAAAATCACTTATGTTGGCTAAACAGTTACCCTATTTTACTTTTCATAAAGAAAAGTGAGTAAAATTTATTTGAAAATTACTTATGTTGGCTGAACAGTTACCCTTTTTTTCTTTTCATAAATTAGCATAAATATATATATAGAGATTTTAAAACTGATGTAATTTTTGTTCAAACAAAATATACCACAAATCCTAATTATGAAGACCACATAGCAACAGATATTTTGTATGAGAGCACATGATTTTATTTGGTTTGTTATATAGCAGGCATTTTCAGGAAATACAACAATCTTGAATTGGATGAACATTGAATTGGCATTTACTTATCTGTTCAGTAATTTAATCGATAAAAAAGAGAGATTACCAGAATCTGAGTGCTATGAACAGAAAAGGAAATTCCAAGTATTGTTTTCCCCTTCTATCATAAAATATCTTTATATACATTCTTTTATCTACTGGAAAAAAGACACATTGCATGCTTATTAGCATGGTTTCTTGTCGTGTATAAGCTGTTTTGCATCAATAAACTAAACCAAACCAAAACTGTCAGCATTGGTTTTTTCAGTTTATAAGTGAGTCTGGCTGGCTATCTATGTATGTGTTGTGCATACAGGCCACACCAATGGAGCTAAAGGGCAGAAAATCTAAACATTTAGTCCTTATTAAATCTAAAAAAAACTTTTTTTTTTGTTTTTCGAAAATCCCCCAATAAATTTTTAGGAGGCGGTGTTCAATTTACAATGTAATTTTATGATAAAATTGGTCCCTTAGTTTGTGTCCATCAGCATTCATGCTTGTTTTTTGAAAATTGGGCCCTTTTAGTGATCCAACAAAAGGCAAGAGAAGTAACTTATTCATTGATCACATCCAATTTAATATTGATCACCCCCAACACGGCATGCTGCTGAAAGACATTGGTCATGTGATGGTTTCTATTGAGTGACTAACCAGACCTGTTCAATGTGTGTTGGTTAGCAACATTAGTCAGGATATTTACCAAAATATATAACAAACACTATGCTTACATAGATTGTATATTGTTCGTTTAGTCTAATTTCCTCATTTTCTTTTTTATGATAACATTTTGGTCACTGTACTCTTCAATCTTCCTTTGGTATCTGTTAAACAGATTCCTAATATATATAGTCAGCCTGCTGACAAATAAGTCTTCATCCTATGGAATGAACTCAGTCCAATTTGTAGAAATAGTTAAAGATGCTCCCATCCCATAAACCCAGATGGTGAGCTTTGATATTGTGAGCCTGTTCATTCAAGTTCCAACAGATGATGCCCTATCAGTGGTTCGAAAAAAAACCAACTCTTGGCAGATGTACCAGTATCTGTGTATCTGTGCAAACAACACAATTCAAATTGGGTTCTGACATATATTGACAGGAAGAAATATGGCTATGGGACTGCCATTGTCTCCAATGATGGCAAGCATATACATTAAGTATTTTAAGTAAATGTCATCAAAATGACACCATTGGTGCCAGCCACCTAACCAAGATACATAGATGACACTTTTATACTCTGGCCTAACCAGGAAGATATGAAAGTACCGTTGGACTATGTGAACTTCATATAGTTCACTATGGAGAAAGAAGCAAACAGTGTGTTGGCCTTCCTGGATGTACTAATAACTCATACAGAGCATGGATTCAAGATATCTGTATATCACAAGCCTGGATTTACTGGATGCTATCTGAATTTTGATTCTAACCATCGATACAGTACAAAGAAAGGGACTGTTCATTGCTTACAACACTGAGCAAACATCTTATGTGGTGATTTAAACTCATATCAATGAGAGATGACCAACATAAAGAACACCTTCTAAAGAAATAATTATTCTGCAAACATAATACCAGCACAACAACCAGCAAACACACAGGTTTAAAAAACAACCAAAAACTAGTTACAGCGAATATCCAGAGAATATCCAGAGAATCTGTAGTCCATACAATATCAGAACAGGATTCAAAATGGCCCCACTCTATGCAAATACCTCACTAAGGCAAAACCTCCACTGGGTAATTGATCCTGTTGTACAGAAAAAGGTCTCTATTTTTTAGCTGTAACACTTCAATATTCTTCAATCTGTAGAAGTAAAAAAACATGGCAAACTGAGTAAGTAGTCTCTACTTTGAACCATCTGGGAATTTGTGAGTTTTAAGAAGAAACATTTTTTAAAGATTTTAGGAGGGAGGTTCTATGTACAATGTAACTATAATGTTAAACTGGGCACTTATTTTCTGTCTGTCGTGTGAAACTGCTGATGTCAAGTATCTTATTTCTGTTTTTTTTTCCAAATATCTTTTTAAAAAATATATATTCTTTTTTGGTGCTTGATTTTTTAAAATTTGAGCCTATGCACACTCACAGGCAGACCCGCACCGGCCTACTGTGCGCACCCTTTGGCAGGCCTGTGAGCACCCTTGGGCAGGCCTGTATTCTTCCTTGGGCAGGCACGCACACACCCTCAGGCAGGAAACCTTAATTAAAGCACCAGAAATTATTCCCCCCCCCAAAAAAAAGAATTAAAATTTTAGAATTTTAAAAATCAAGCCCAAAAAAAGGATATATATTTTTTTTAATGTTTAAAAAACAAAAACAAATAAGAGAATTCATAAAAGAAATAAAATCATAACAATGGGAAGATAATCCATGTGCTCACTTCAAAACTGTACTTCTGTTTGACGGTCAGAAAGTGAGGGTCCAGTTTAGCATTATAGTTATATTGCAAATAGAACACCCCTCCTAAAACCTAAAAATCTTTTCTAAAAACTAACAATTTTCTGGATGGTTCAAAGGACTAATTGATTAAAAGCACTTAAAATTGAAAGAAAAATAATTTTGTCTACGAGAAGCCTAAACCAAATCTTTACCTTGAAATTGTCCAGTCATTAGGCTAAGCATATTAACAGTATATGAGAGCCACTGATCAAAAAAGTAAAGATGGTGAATTTGAGATTCCAAAAATCACTACTTAATTTTCCATTGTCACATGACCTAAAACATAGGAGTGCTGGTGAAATTCATCTGGTTCCCTGGAAGGTCATGAATTTAATATGTGATTCAGGCATGAAGATGCTTTGTGAAAAGACATATTGGTGGTGTGGGGGAGACAGTTCCAAGAACTCACAAGGATATGAACATGTATGGGAGAGGAAGCACACACCCTCTGATCAGGGCTTGATATTTCAAATATGCCAGACATCTGAGTACAGCAGCTGAAACATTGTGATGAAAAACACCACAAACAAGGAAATTAGTCTGACTGAGCCAATATACACAAAAAATCAGACAAACACTATGCTTATATTTCAAATCATCACTGCCTCAGGTATAATCATAGATCTTACAATCTGTATTCCAGTTATCACACAAATATTCTTTCTTTTTCCCTAAAAGTACACTAAACGTTTTCGTAAAAATATTTATAAGAGTGTTGGTTAAGTGTATCTAATTACCTGATGGTTATGGATCAGGCAGTGAAAGTCATATAAATGGGCCAGTGAAATGAGAACAATCTACTTCTGTGGATTTGATAAAGGATTCAATTCAAAATTTCCAGGTTTTCTCAATTTATTGTTCCATGTTAACTTACTGCCTAGATTTAATTTTTATTGATCAAAGAAAGAAAATTACTAAAGAAGTTGGCTATGACTTTGGTCAAGAATGTATGATGTCTCCAAAGTTTTTCAGGGTCTAGTTTTTAAAACAGTTTTCTTAACATAATTCTTTTAACTTGTAGTACTCCAGAAAATATTCAAAATCCATTGAAAGGTAATGATTTCAAATAACAAATTAAGCCAATATATCATTGTTTAAGTACAAAAAGTGATAAGTTGTGTCTAGGATTTCATATGAATATTAAGTACAAAAAAAATTACTACTAAATTCTGTTCTATCCATTTAAAGGAAATCTCACTGATCAGTTCAGCCAATAAACACAAATAATTTAACATCTGATCTTTAGTGTCTCTTAATTTTGTACAAGAGAAAGGTATCTTGTTTTCCATTTAGTTATTTATTGTGTAAATTTGATAACTGGCGACACATTAAACAAGTTTTATGAAGCTCTTTTAAATGAAATACTATGAACAAGCTGTTGCTTAAGGGAAATTAACTGTTATGCTAATTGTAAAGTGCTTATTGAGAGTGAGAAGGTTTCTTCAGTTTTCAAGTTGGTCTGGCTGGCTGGCTGGCTGGCTGGTTAGCTATGTATATATGTATCATGCATACAGGCCATATATTGACATTTTGATGACAGTTTTGGTTGATGGTTTCTATATCTTCAGGAACACAATCAAGAATTATATCATTGTTCTTCTGTAATTTATCTTTCTGAACATAAATACAAAAGGTCTGGTTAGTCACTCAAAAGAAATCGTTATATGACCAACTTCTTTTGGCAGCATGTGTTGGGGGGGGGTGATCAATTAAGTTTTCAGTTTGCCATGTAAGTTTATGCTAAATTCATCCCTTAGTTTGAGTCCACTTGTTTTTTGAAAATTCAGACTTTTTTAGTGATCACTGCCCAACAAAAGGCAAGAGAAGTAACTTATTCATTGATCACCCCTTTTCCAATTTTTTAATTGATCACCCCCAACATGACATGCTGCCTAGAAACATTGGTCACATGATGATTTCTATTGAGTGACAAACCAGACCTGTTTTTTTTCCTTTACTTTTGGTCACCCTAAGAAAGTCCTTTTGGCCACTTCTAACGTCAAAGGGTTAGTAAAAAAGGAATTATTTATGGAACAGAATTAAGACCAGTAAAAAAACAGGTTAAAATAGCTTATTGATGTTAAAATTGTAAAGTTAAAAACACTAAAACATGACATGTTTAAAATGAAGACTAAGAAATACTTAAAAAAGCTATAAGAGAGTTAAAATGACTTATAAGAGCAATAAGAGAATTAAAAAAAGACTAATATTGTGTAAGGCAGTTCACTCTGGATTTAAAAATGTTGAGATTATACTCATTGTGAAAACATTCAGAAGGGAGTTTATTCCATATAGCAGATGTCCTTGGGAAGAAGCTATTTGCTTTAACCGTGCATGCATGTGTGCATGTGCGCAATAAACTTGCTTTCATCATTGCCAACTTAGATATTTTATATATAAATTTAGATATTTTTGCTGCATTTAGATATAAGAAATCGTTTTTAGATATTGGATATCAGTTTAGATATTGTTTTAATATTTTTAGATTTTTTGCTTGCTGTACTGACATGCAAAACAGTGAGAGAAAAACAAAAACAGAAAGTAGGACTGTGAAAAGAAGTATATAATTTGTATATACAAGCACACATCATAACAATCATATTTACACAATATCTAAGGCCTTAAACCTTTGCGGTGATGTAATAAGCATTATAATTCTTCTTAAAATCATTTGCACCTATTCCAGTAATCTATTCCAAAGTCCTACCACTCAAGTGCTAAAAAAGTCTAAATCTACTTCTATTTGCTTCTACCGTATATGTGTGGCCTTTCAGTCCCTTGTACCCCCTTCTAGTAACAAATACATCAGGCTTTACTACTTCTAAACTATGCATAATCTTAAACATTTCTATTAAGTCTTCCCGATCCCTCCTATTTTTTAACGATGTTAACCCTAGCACTTTTAGCCTATCCTCATAACTCATACTTTTTAATTCTAACTTAATTGCTCATCTCTGTACTTTTTAAAGATTTTTATCTCTCTCCAAGTACGGTGACCAGGCCTGTGCACAGTACTCGAGGTGTGGACGGACATAAGTCTTATATAGTATAAGGAACAAGTCCTTGTCTATATATGAAAAGGAATGCTTAATCAGGCCTAGCACCCTTAGCAGCAGCAGTGGCAATATATTTGGAGAATGATAGTTTATCAGTTACTATGATACCAAGATCCTTTTCATCATTTACAATATCTAGTATATTTCCGTTCATACAGTAATTGTGACACAGATTTCTATTTCTTATGTGTAACACCTTACATTTATCTTCATTAAAAGCTAATAACCATTCTCTTGACCTCCTGTACTCTTACTTGGTCAATCAGCGACAAGAGAAGTGCATGTATTGGCTGTTAAGATATAGTAAGATTGTATAGCACCAATATCCTGATTAGGTTATGAATGCTGACATTGAAAACTAGTTTTTCAAAATTATGGTTTTACCTGGGCTGAAAAACTGGAAACTTATTTGTGTCTGTTAATTAGTTGATGGCAGGCATATTTATTTAATAGCAAAATGTTTCCCATTTATTGAATTTTGATTTACTGTTTAAAAAAAACAACTTTATTTTCAGAATAAATATCAGTCAATTTTAAATTAAAAGAATTGAAGTGGCTCCCAGAAATCATCCACTGTGCCCTGATTCACTGACATACTTTGCCATACAAATAATTCTACACAATCTTAATTTCACCTCATATAGCAAAATTAGAAAATGCTCAATAGTTGTGGCTCTATAATGAAAGTAAGAGTACCTCTTGAATATTACTTTTGGCTTAAAATCAGGTCCCTTAGCTTGAACACTATACAGCAATACAGCAGGCAAGTCTTTTACAAAATAAGATGGCAGATGTGTTGACTTGAGAAAAGAAAATAGTAACCGTCCTGTTGTGTATATGCATTTGTAAAAAATCATAATGATTCACTGTGCCCCAGTTTTCCCTACAGTTTATTTCTCCAGTTAGATTTTCTTGATTTATTTTCAAGTGAAGATTTATCAGTGTTGATAAAGAAATTTGCATTCATCTAATAACCTCACAATTTGTCAGACCTTTTTTTCCTTGATGAGCAGTTGAAATCATTTTTATTCCAAGCTTTGTTCAGATATTTGAACTTCTTTGTGTTGTTGATATTGTTACCACAACAATCGTCCAAAATGATGTGGTAACAACAACAACAACAACAACAACAACACAAAGAAGGAATCCAGTTATCTGAAGAAAGGTTGGAATGTTAATGACTTTTCTCAAAGTTATAGACAATATCATTTTTATTACTTTCTTAATCATCATTTCTTACCTAAGATGGTCCATGTGTTTATTCTAATTATATATACTGTATTAAAATTTGTAATTTAACAACATCAGCCCAAAGCAAACGATCACCTCTTTTAGATGAAAAAAAACGAAGGAAATTGCTAATTAAGTTTGCAGTTGAGCTATCCTGTTCACATTTTATTAAATACATAATTTATGTTTATAGATGATTTTTATTTAAAGTTTTTGCTTTTGTTTTCTGTTTGATTCTGTAACTCACTTAATGAGTTATTTGTGTGGCTTTTAGTCCATCCAGTAAACATATCAAACTAATCAAAATGACAAATAGTAGGCACCTCCCGAGAAAGCGATATGTGATGAAAAAAAACGCCCAAAATAATGTAAATATTTTCTTTGAAGTTTTCATTTTGGACTTAACTACAAGAAAATAGCCTCAAGTTAGTCGTAAAAAAGAAGAAAAATTACTTTGTGCAAAACATGTTTTAGACCATTTAAAAAAAAAAAAAACTTTCCTAAATAAATAAAACCAATTCAGCCATTTCTTAGGAGTTAACGTCATTGACAGTAAAATTTGAAATCTGTAATTAAATTAATTCAAAAATAAAACAATCATCATTTAAATAATTTATTATATTATGCTTAGCTGAAAATTTCA